>JAJPUD010003136.1:179609-206122 GCA_023553655.1 Myrmecobius fasciatus | reverse complement strand
TATTTTAGAAATGAGGCCTTTATCAGAACCTTTGGATATAAAAATATTTTCCCAGTTTACTGCTACCCTTCTAATCTTGTCTGCATTCATTTTGTTTGTACAAAAACTTTTTAACTTAATATAGTCAAAGTTATCTATCTGGTTTTCAATTAAGAGTTCCAGTTCTTCTTTGGTCACAAATTCCTTCCCCCTCCACAGGTCTGAGAGGTAAACCATCCTACATTGTTCTAATTTGTTTATAATGTCATTCTTTATGCCTAAATCATGAATCCATTTTGACCTTATCTTAGTATATGGTGTTAGGTGTGGGTCAATGCCTAATTTCTTCCAGACTAGTTTCCAATTATCCCAGCAGTTTTTGTCAAATAGTGAGTTTTTATCCCAAAAACTGGGGTCCTTGGGTTTATCGAATACTAGATTGCTATTGTCATTGAGTATTTTGTCCTGTGAACCTAACCTATTCCACTGATCCACCACTCTATTTCTTATCCAGTACCAAATGGTTTTGGTGACCACTGCTTTATAATATAGTTTTAGATCTGGTACAGCTAGGCCACCCTCATTTGCATTTTTTCATTAATTCCCTTGAAATTCTTGACCTTTTGTTTTTCCAGATGAATTTTGTTGTTATTTTTTCTAGGTCAGTTAAATAATCTCTTGAGAGTTTGATTGGTATAGCACTAAATAAATAGATTAGTTTAGGTAGTATTACCATCTTTATTATATTCGCTCAACCTATCCAAGAGCACTTGATGTTTTTCCAATTGTTTAGACCTGACTTTATTTGTGTGGAGAGTGTTTTGTAGTTTTGCTCATATAGATCCTGACTTTCCCTTGGCAGATAAATTCCCAAATATTTTATACTATCAAAAGTTATTTTGAATGGAATTTCTTTTTGTATCTCTTCCTGCTGAACTTTATTGGTAATATATAAAAATGCTGATGATTTATTTGGATTTATTTTAAATCCTGCAACTTTGCTAAAGTTGTGAATTGTTTCTAGTCTTTAGGGTTCTCTATGTATATCATCATGTCATCTGCAAAGAGTGATAGTTTGGTTTCCTCATTACCTACTCTAATTCCTTTTATCTCTTTTTCTTCTCTTATTGCCAAAGCTAACATTTCTAATACAATATTAAATAGTAATGGTGACAGTGGGCAGCCTTGTTTCACTCCTGATCTTATTGGGAATGGTTCTAGTTTGACTCCATTACATACGATGCTTGCTGAAGGTTTTAAATAGATGCTACTGGTCATTTTAAGGAAAAGCCCATTTATTCCTGTACTCTCCAGTGTTTTTAATAGGAATGGGTGTTGGATTTTCTCAAAGGCTTTTTCTACATCTATTGAGATAATCATATGTTTTTTGTTAATTTGGTTATTAATATAATTGATTATGCTAATAGTTTTCCTTATATTGAACCAGCCCTGCATTCCTGGTATAAATCCTACTTGGTCATGGCGTATTATTCTGGGGATAACTTTCTGTAATCTCGTTGCTAATATCTTATTTAAAATTTTTGCATCAATATTCATTAGGGAAATGGATCTATAGTTTTCTTTCTCAGTTTTCTCCCTACCTGGTTTAGCTATCAGCACCATATCTGTGTCATAGAAGGAGTTTGGTAGTACACCTTCTTTCCCTATTTTTTCAAATAGTTTATATAGTATTTGGGATTAATTGTTCTTTGAATGTTTGGTAAAATTCACATGTACATCCATCTGGCCCTGGAGATTTTTTCTTAGGGAGTTGATTAATAGCTTGTTCTATTTCTTTTTCCAAAATGGGAAACCCCTGAATTCTTAATCCAAGTAAACAGGCTTATTTGTCATGACCACCAAAAAAGGACTCATTTTCCTAATAAAAAGACTGATGAGGAGTACAGGTATCTTTTCCACATCGTGGGGTTAGGGGAATAGTGCCCCTGTGATATAGAAAATCTATGTAAAAAATTTTGGTCCTCCCTTCATACCATCGAAGTCTGAATTATTATGGTATTAATAGATGAAATGTGTTGATATTGCATAATTCTATACATATATTTCATTCAGTATCTATCTCATTTAATTTCTTATATCAGCTTACCATATATGAAAACCGTGATGGGGAAAGTCTCAATATGGAAGGGATAACTGTAAATTCATGATTTAAAGTCCCATTTATCATGTAGTATTTATTTTATATTTGCTTTGTATACCCTTATATGTGTGTATGTTTTCTACTTCATTAGAATATGAGCTTTTCGAGGGCAGGGAATGTTTCATTTTTAATTTGCATCCCCAGTAACTATCACAGAAGACATTCAATAAATTCTCACTGATTGTTGATTGCTTTTTTTTGCTCTCATTTAGGTAATTTTGGCCATCAATAAATGAAAATGTGCTTAAATTTTATAAGTTTGTTAGAATAAGAATTTATCCTAAATGTTTTAGCTGGGATCCAGAATAAATTATCTTGTTTATTTACCTGCATACTAAGATACTGTTAAGAAATGGGAAAAAAAATATTACCTCTCCTCCTCTCAGCAGAATATAGGTTCTGATATATTTCCTCTTCCTCTTCCTCTCTCTCTCTCTCTCTCTATCTATCTATCTATCTCTCTCTCTCTCTCTCTCTCTCTCTCTCTCTCTCTCACACACACACACACACACACACACACACACACACAAACACAGAAATAGGAATTGGCAAAATGCCACAGTTTTAAATCTTTCTATCCTCATCCCAAATTGTGGTCCTCTAATTCTGGCCTCTCAAAATAAATATGCTTAGGTTAGAAAGGCTTGTGGTCAATAGTTTTTCATAATTGCTGACTTAGTTAAACAAAGAAAAGTAGATAAGTTTATAAGATTAAAAATTTCTCAACACTGAAAATAAAAAGTAACAGGATCCTGCCCTCTCTGAAGAAGTAAGTGAGGGAGTCCAAGAAATAATAGCTTATGTTTCAAGATTTCAGCAATACAGCATCCACTCCTGACATGCCTCATATTCTATCTGCCATCTCAGCCCTGATCCCATAGTTTACCACTAATAATAACACATGGCAATCTCCTCAGTGCACTCTCCTGACTTTGCTTCCCCACAAACTTCAGGATGTATGTGAGTTGTTTTCAACCAAAGATAATTCCCACCATCACTAGAGTCACAGCAAACTCCTTAGAGGCCAAGAAAAGATATACTGATAGAATGAGAGGATGGATTCCCTCCAACTAGTTGACATTCTTCTGCTTCCTGATCTGCTTGATAATATCAAGAAAGCACCACAATTGTATAAATGGTTTCTTTTCTACATCACTGAGCTCTAATAGAGAATATTAATTATAAAGTGAAAGGTAGTGACTCCTAAATTGTGGTGTCTGAGGACCCTGGAGGATACAGAGTAATTGAAAGGGATCTGCAATGCCATCAATGGATCAAAATTGTCATTTAGCTCTCACAAAATAGACAATATAATAAGTAATCTAACAAAAAAAAAACCTGAGACAAAGATATTTGATGATAGCATTTATATTGAGATTTTAGCCTAAAGCTATGGGAATCCATAAAAGGAGAAGAGAATAGCCAAGAAGGAGAACTAGTTTAATGAATAATTTCTTGCATATATGAATATCATTCTTATTTGAACATAAACAGATATTAATGTGATTAATGACCCACAAATTCATCAGAAAGCACAACTGAACTAATAGTAATAGGTTTTTGTCATCAATGGTTGCTAACAAAACATCTACCAGAATGGCAAGGAGGAAGGGGAAATAAGTATTTTTTTTACTATTAAAAGGAGATGATTTAATTTTGAATATGTTAAGCTAAATAGCTTTTGCACACTAATCTTTAGAACCAAGATTAGAAGGAAAGAAGAAAGCTAAGAAACAAGTATACCTCATTTCTTGTTCCTGGAAACCATAAAGGAGTGTAAGAGTCAGGAAAATAAAGGTGCCATGGTCAGAGCCAAACAGACAATAGCATGGCCAGTTGAATCTGCAAGCCTGAAGGATCCCTGCAAGTGAATCCCCCTTCTAGTGTCCTTTACAAAACATAACAGAAACCTCTTTAGGTCCATGGACAGCTTGCAATAATTGTAGAATTTCCCTAGCATATTTAACAGGGGAATTATTTATTTTAGCTCTCAAAAGTCCTTCTCTTTTCATATAGCCCAATAAGCATGCAAAACATGAAAGGCATATTTGGAGTCAATATAGATATTCACTCTCATTCCTTTCCCCAATTCTATAATTCTGGTTCTGAGCCTGGTGGGAATATAGAATCTCCAATGGTTGGTCTAGGATGAACTTAGAGGCTTCCTAAGTTAGAAGGGCAATGGCAGTCATTGCTCTAAGGCAGGAGAGTCACCCCAAAGACACCAAGTTTCTTTGAGAAATAAGCAAGGGGTCTGGGATCAGGTCCAAAGGACTGAGTCAAGACCCTTAGGTTCTTGCCCTGCCTTCCATAAATGTACAATGTAAAAAGATTTAGGAAGAGCTAAAGCAGGTACAAGAGATTGGTTTAGCTTTCAAGGTCTTAAAAAGCCTTGGTCTGATCAGGGCCCTATTCAAAGGGAATTGCATCAGGAACTTGAAGAGTTTGGCAATAACCAAAGTTAGATCTCCAGATTCTACAAAAATTCAGCCATGCCCAGAAAAGTATGCAGCTGTTTCTTTGAGGAAGCTTCAGAGAATGAATAATAAGATTGCTTCATTTCCTCTGTGAGCAAAAGGGAGGTAAGAGTTAATTAATGGCCCAAATGCTTAACAGACTGATAGGCAAAGTGGGTCTTTAGACAAAGAAACTTCATAACCCTGGGTCGGGGGGGAGGGGGAGAGGAGGCCTGGAAGTTAAGGATTTTTATGGCTGTAGCCAGAGAACCCTTTCAGGTTGGACTGCAGATCAAGATATCATCCACATACTGGATAGCCAGGGTCTGTCCAAATATGTGGGCACTATCACAGAAGCCCTGAGCTACTTCCATGTTATGGATATGACTGCCCATGTTAATTGGTGGGGATTACATTCCTCTGGATTTGTCCCCTCAAGGCAAAAAGAAATTGTGAGCCTTTTTAGAATGGTATGCATAAGAAAGCATCTTTAAGATCTAAAGTAAAAAATCATTTTGTCCCTTGGGATACTTACTGGGTTCATGGCTTCTACTGATCATTTGCTCTGATTATAGAAATTTTCTGTAAGAGGAAAAAGCAGGGAAATGATTATAATAGTGTCAAAACAGATCCTTCAGATTTCAACCTAGGAGCACATAGATTTCAGGATAAAGCATCCTTAGCTCTGTTTGACAACAGTAACAATTCTGCCTCATATCCAGTCTCAGGAGTAATCAAGTGGGAAACAAAGAAACAGAACTGGGAAACTGAGTCAGAAGGCTCCAACTTTGAACAGAGGCTAAGGTTGTCCTCCCAACTCTTGCCTAGAGAAGATATCTACCTATTACAGTACAGGAAGGCATTCTTCTGAGAACTTACAGCATTTCTCTCAAATAGTGGATTGCTGACAATTATTAGGCAAATGATCAAATTCATAACTCAAAAGAATATTAGTTAAAGTCCCAAGAGATTTTATCTCTAATAGCAAATTCTACTGATCACAGCTTAGGTCTGAATACATTATTTTTAAAAGTTTACCAGGACCTACACAAATAGGATATTTTGTTTAACTTGTTTTATATGTTTAAACTTATCCTGGTGCAAAGAAACAATCATTAAGCAAGCATATAGATTCTTAGTAAACACATTCTTTGTTTAAGAACTATACATCCTAAACAGGCTCATTTCCCCTGTTTGATGACCTTGCTTACCCTGATGGTTTCAAGAAAACTGGCAAGCTTACAAATTAAGGGGAGTTGACAGAGACCCCAGAGAAGAGGCTGAGCTTGCTGTTGCCCACCCCAACTATTCTTACTATTCTTAAAGTTTTCATAAACTGTGCTGTTTGATACCTCTCCCCTCTCTATGAAGGAGAAAAAAATGTGTTGCACATCTCATACTTGGAGGTGAACTAATAAGGCTTTCATGTCATCCCTCTTGTTCCATACATAGTAGTTACAAACTTTAGGTTTAACGTGATGACAATAACTTCAAAAAACTTAGTTAACAATTTTAGAAGTTTTCTAAGTAATAGCCAAATAGTCTTAGATATAATTTTGTGTTAATTTTCTAGCAAAGATGAAAATACCTAATTCCCTAGATTACATATACAAAGCATTATAAAATGGGATTAACAAGGCTAAACTTTCTACCTTCTTATGGACCCTCAGAAGTCTGACTCTTTGATAACTCAAAAGCAAGCTGTTTGTTGCCAGAGTTTCAAGCAGCAACAAACTGCTTTATTCTGTCCCCTAGCTGTTATAGCTTTGAAAATATTCAGGAAGATTTCTATTCCCTTTTGTTTTAGGGAGAAAACAAGACAATTCTTAAAATTGAGACAGAACAAATTTTAAAATTGACTTAACTTTCATTAATGAGATTTTCTAAATTCTAATTAAATGTTCTAGACAAACTGAAATGTCATTTGGTTATTTTTCAATTCATACAAACCATTTCTCTTTAATGAGCCAGGAAAGGGTTAAAGTGCTGATTAATTTTTTTTTAATGACAGGACCCTTAGAAGTCTGACTCTAGATAATTCAAAAGCAGACTGTTTGTTGCCAGAGTCTTTAAAGTACTAGCAAACTGCTTTTCTGTTTTCCTAAAGTTCTCAACGCTTAAATCTTCTGTTAACAGTATCAGTGCAAATAGATTACAATTTACATATCCCTTTAGTGGACTTTAATTAGAGCTCCTCTAAAATTACTTTTACTATCATATCTCAAATAACAAATTTCACTGAATTGAGTATATTTTCTTTCTCTCCCTCTCACTCCTTAGTCCATGTATCCCTGCTGCAGTCAGGGAAGGAGAGAAGAGAGAAGAAAGAGACTCTTTCCTCTATGCTCTATCCTCTAGTTTTCACATACATAGAAATCATTTATCTCAACATTGACATTGTATGCTGGTCACATCACAAAACCTATAAAGTTATAAAATATGAAGCAATTATATCCAATAAAGCAGTTAACATTCATTTTGTGCTAAGCACTTTTGCAATCACATGATCTTCATAACAATCATTATTATAAATCTTTATACATCAGAAAACCTGGGCAGAGATAAAATAATTTACCATAAATTACATAGTTAATACATATCCACAATTGAAACAGAATGGTGGGCTTACCATATACAGAGGCTGACTAGCTTTCTCACCTCACACTGCCATGCTGGGTGGTACCAAGGGTACCTGGATTCTTCCCAGGCAGTTGCTGGACAAAACCTGCTGGAGGCTGGGATGGCTGGTTCCAAGATCTCCCTTTGATAGTAATTTCAGGTGTCAGGGCTCAGGGAATGCTGACCATGGAGCCTGACTCCCACCCTATATTCATTCCCCCAAACTGAGTTGGGAAGGTGAATGTTTATGGGGTCCCCTTGGCTCTTACTGCTTCTTCTATTTCCACAGATGGGGCAGAATTTGAGTATCACTACAATTCTTTAGCATTCTCTTTTCTTAATCTGATTTGAGATGAGAGAAGTTAGCAAATAAAAGGACTTGGGCTATATTGAGCTTATTAGCAATCCCTACAACTGAGATTCACTCAGGACTCTGGGAAGTAGAGAAGGTCCCTTAATATCTTCTGGGATGCTTTCCCAAAGGAACAGAAGGGGATTCTAGACAAGACAGGAGTCAAGAAAGAGCAGAAAGTTGCTACTCATTTAGTTTTTTTTTTCTTTTCTTTTCTTTCAGAATGGAGTAAATTCCTGGAATTATCTCCAATGTTTCAGGAATTTTTCTTGCAAACTTAAAATGACTCATTGCCAAACTTCTTAACCATTGCTCTCAAAACTTAAAGAATCTGCTAAATTTTTTTCTCTCAAAACTTCAAGAATCTTCTAAAATGTTATTTTAATTTTAATTAGCTAACTTTATTTCTATAGTCCCCAGCTTGGCTACAGCTGAAGTCTTCAGGAAAAAGTTAGGCTTTTTCCCTTTTTAAGGTGGGAGTCAAGGAGGTTAAGAAATCTTTCCCAGCAATCTAACTACAGAATAGAGGTTTTTCTTGCTTATTGCATTTTAAATTCCAGTTAACAAAATCTAGCTCACCGAACAAACATGACATATTTTGCAGAGAGATGCAGATACAGACAAAAATGACATGAAAGAGGACTCTATCATCTTTGACAAAAACCATAAAATTTCTTTGACAAAAGCCATCCTAGTACTTCATCTCCTCTAGCATTCCAGAGAAGATGGAAAGGTGGCAAAGGTTCCCTAATAATTTTGCCAAAAATTGCAAGAATTTACAACTCTGGGCATCCCCAGTCAAGGAAAATTTGCTGAGTGTGGAATTAATGACAACCCAGACAAGCCTTCTCCCAATTGCTTGGGGCATCCCAGTTATAGGATTGAGGGAGAAAAAAATGGGAAGGCTTACCTTGACAAGGAGGGAATCAAGCCAGGGGAAACCAGATTCTCCTCATACAAGCCACCAAATGTTGAGATTCAGAAGGGACCCAAAAAGGTTGGGGTCACAGACCAGTGTCACAAGGTATCTCAAAGGAATTTGAAGGTTTGAATCCATCTCCAAGTCAAGGGGCAAAGTTTATTATTATTGTAACATCAATTGAAAAAGGCTAAGTTTCAAAAGAATTTAGCAAAGAACTAGGAGCAAGAATATAGATTTAGAGAATGGTTTAGATCAGAGCTTACAGGTAAATTTGAGGGGTAGTCTATTCACTTTTGTCTCAGGAACTTGATTATCACTGACCAACAAATTATTTATTTGAAAGTCTAATATTTGTAGGACTATTCTAAGGTCAGAAGACTTTAGAATCATTGACAGATTGTTAGAACAATAGTACTCTAAGATCAGAGGGCCTCAGGATCCCTAATATATCTTCCCTTAAGTCTAAGGGAAGAAATTTTATTATATTTGTAAGCTACAAGATTTTTACAATCATTGATGGACAGATTGTTAGAACAATAGCACTCTAAGGTCAGGGGAGCTTAAAATTATTGTTATATTTCCCTTAGAAACTGTACTCTATCATTAGGAATAATAAAAAGAAAGAAAGGAGGGTCATTCAAGAATTATTTAAGCGAATAAGAAATCTGAAGGAAGTTTATAAAGAAAGACAAGCAGGATAGCTTTGAAAATAATGTTATTACATACCTTTCTTTAAAATCAAACTGTATATAATAGAAATCCACATTTGTACATGTAATCTTTCCTGTTATATTTTCTGTATGGAAATTGGCTCTTTTATGTTTGTTAATTTCAAAATTAACTAAATAAAAAAATAAAATAATTAACAGAAATAAATTAAATAAATATAAATAAATAAAATAAATAAGACTGACTTAATCCTATTCTCTCTAACCTGCCCCTCTCTCTAATTATTTTTCTCTTGATGGCATGGCCATTCTTCCAGTCAATCAGATTTATAAAATCATCTTTGATTCTTCCCTATCCTTCATTCACATACAAACCCCTCTTCAAACACAAATATATAACCATTAACCAGGTCCTTGACTTTCTGCCTTCACAGCAAGGAATGCATTCATCTCCCCTTCCCACTTCCTTTGTAGCTATTCCACTTTACACCTTCATCTCCCTCACCTAAACTATTGTAATAATCTCATAGACTGCTGCATTAGATAGAAAGATTGTTAGAATTGGAAGGAACCTTCACTTTGATCTACTCCAACAACATCTTTATGCAAATGAGGCAACTAAGTCCCAAAGTAATTGAATTTCCTACACTCCCACAGATGTTTCATAACAAAATTAAGCACTAAATCTTGACTCCTAAAGTAGAGCTCTTTTCACTGACCCCAGTTGGAGCTTCTCTATAATCCAACCTTCCTAGTCTTGACCAAATAATGTTAATAATATATCTACATGATTACCTTATTCCTACATTCAAAAATCCTCTGTGATTTCCTTTAGCCTCCAGAATAAAGTATCAACAATTTATTCTGTTATTCAAAGCCCCTTATCTTATCTTGTACTATTAATCCTTTTTACATATTCTATTATTCAGTCTTTCATTCATCAGGGATTTATTAAGCATTATTGTTATTATTAAGCATTCATTATGTGTCTAGCCCTGGGCTCAATACTGGTGCAGATAAAATGTTTTGACAGCTCTCATGGAGTTTATAATCTAATAGAAGAATAAAACACAAATACAGATGTCTATACTCCATAATATTACATGATAAAGATTTTAGGTGAAAAACATATTTCTTTGTGGAGACTGAAGGAAGAGTCATCATTAGTTGCAAGGCAATCAGAAAGTATTTCCAGGAAAAGGTGACTTTAAAGGATAGACAGAAATTCTCTAGGCAAAGAGAAGGAAAAGAGACATTTTAGATACAAGGAAGAATATGAGCAAAGATGCAGAGGCATGAGAATAAAAAATACATACAGAAATCCAGCTTGGACCAGACCATGGGATTCATAGAAAAGTATGATATGAGATAATGCTCAAAAAGCAGATATTGCAAAATTGAAAACAGTTTCGAATGACAGGCAAATATATTCAAACTATATATAGTAATGCAAACAGTATATGCACACATAAGTGTACATATACACACATATGTGAAAATTTTTATTTTCAAATCTTAGTCTCTCTTTTTTAATATCTTTCTTTTACCAGCTTTAGAGTTTTAAGGGTATATATGTGTGTGTGTATACATGCATACATACACACACATGCACTAGATAGGGAGATTATGCATATATAATACATTAAAGTATTATAAGTTATAGTGTATGTTACATGTTTATATATAATATCTCATGCCTATCTTCATTTCTCTTATTCTTATCCAGTCCTTGGCATGGTGAACAGGGTGAAAAAAATATAAAATTGGGAGACTTGAGCTTCAGTCTCAGCATTGCTGCTAACCCATTCTGTGATCTAAGGCAAGTCCTTCTTCCCTGTCCCTGAGATTACCTATAAGCAAAATAAGAGAATATGCTCAATGACATTTTAAGTCTCTTTCAAAATCTAAATGATTTTAAATAAAAGGAGAATAAGATTTGACAATTAAAATGTTTATGGCCAAATTTGGCAGAAGTCAGTATTATAATCCAAAATTTCCTTTCTAGCATGTCAGCAATATAGACAAGTTCAAGCAGCTGTAACCAATTTCTCAGTCCTGTGCTTCAAGAGTCCACTGGGAACCATATGAGTCAAGCATCCAGCATGCCTCTTTTAATAACATAATTTTCCATTCTCATTTCATTTTAGCATTATCTTAATTAATCCCCCTGAGGATATATGGAATACAAATGCAAGACTGGAGTGTCGGAACAGTAATTGTGAATGCAGATAGAAGAATATAGAAATCTACTATTTGAATAATGTTTGAAGTGGCAATGAAACTTCAGCAAGGAGTAGGATTAAGCAAATGGACCAAATGATAATGCCCAGCTTCCTCCAGGGTGTGAGGAAGAAGTCAAATTATTAAATCATTTCAGTTAATATGAAACCATTTCACCAATCTTTGCACATATATATTTATCCATCTTTCTCAGTACTCTTTTGAATAAATTAGACTTCTCTTTCACCATAATCTCCTATTTCACAAATGGAGAAATTGAACCATAGGGTAAGAAATATTTTTTTACAAGTGACATTTACATAGTGCTTTACAAAATACTTTCCCCAGAATGGTCTTGTGAATTGGAAAATAAAGATATCATTACTCCTACTTAACAAATAAGGAAACTTTAGCCCAGAGAAATCAGGTAATTTACCCAGGACTTAACAGCTAATGAGTGAAAATTTAAACATGGTTCCTGGGACAACAAATGCAGTGATATTTGAACAATCCTATAGTTGCATCTCTAGAATAATCTACTTCAAATCAATGAAAACCAAAAATAAATCTAATAAGATAACACATAACTCTTCTGAAATTTTCCTTCTCTATGAGACAGAAGTTTTTTGTTCTTCTGCATAAAGAGAACTAAGAAAAATCATTATCAATAATCCATGACTTAGGGAGTTTCAGGTTTCAACCTTTTTCTTTTATCTTCATTTCAAGACCCCAGTCTCTAAAGGTTGAGCTAACCTTTTCCTCTATCTAGATGCTATCCATGAGGAGCAGCCATTGGACTCTACACAGGTTTAGATAGGGTTAAATTATTTTGAATAGATTGGCCAAAACTGGGGCTAACTTAGAAGTAAATGACATTATCAAAGTTCAGGTCTAGTTAATCATTATAATATTAATTCTCTCATTAATTGCTAACCAATCAGAGTCGGCTGCCTCTCTCAGGAACATTCCTCTTCCAAAGCCATGAGCTTACCACCATGATTGCCTTTGGTCTAAGAGAAAGACAACCAAATGATCATCCTTTTATAATAAACATATTGACATTATTAATAAAATGATTAAATTATCCAGAAGTTATGTCTCTCAATTTTAAAAAAAATGCTACAGGGCCTTTTCTGAAAATTAATGTGGAGTATGAGACATTGTGCTATATTTGTTTAAAAAAAAAAAAAGCATTTGACTTAGTCAAGAGACCTAGGTCCAATTTCTAGTATTTCATAGGATCATAGATTTAAGGTTTAAAGGGAACCTTTAGATCAGCTAATCCAAGCTGCTCATTTTAAAGTTGAGGACATTGAAGTCAAATGAATAAATGCATAAAGAATCTGGAATCTGGAGTTTAATCTTTCAAACCACACAAAACATTATATGTGTGTGTGTATTCAAATCACAAAACACAGAATCAGACATAGAATCAAAACCACATCCCTAATGGAAAAACACAATGCTTATTTGTTGTCCAGGGATGTCCCTCAGAAAGGTTCTGAAGACAGTTCAGATCACTAGTAAGATCAGCTAACAACAAATCAAAGCTTAATTCTTTGTTTTGTTGATTGTCTAGACTTAAGAAAGTAATGAGGAAATTTAAGAGTAGATCCTGCATAAATTTATTTTAGAAATTCAGTGGTTAAATATTTATTAGCCAACACCTGCCTCAACCACACCTAAGTGTGATGCATTTCTATGTCTGTAGCACAGAACATAGAATTTTGTTGTTCTTCAGTCTTTTCAGTCATGTACAACTCTTTCTCACTTCATTTGGGGTTTTTCTGGCAAAGATACTGAAGTAGTTTGCAATTTCCTTCCCCAGTCATTTTACAAATGAGGAACTGAGACAAACAGGCTTAAGTGACATGCCCAGGTCACATAGTTGATAAATGAGGTTAGATTTGAACTCCAGACCTGGAACTCTATCTATTGTACCAACTAGCTTCCTTTACAACAGGCTAAATATCTGTTGATTGGCTACAATGGATAAAGCAAAGAATTCAGATTTCATTTGTTAGCCAATGGGGAATAAGGAAACTTTCATAGTTTATCAGTAATAGGCAAGAGCCCTTCAATGCTTTCAGAATAACCATACTTATAGGTTGCATTAATCTTTCCAAAATTAGTTTCCTTTATCAAAACAATTTCTGTAGCCAAAGACATCAGACTTATGATCATAACAGGAGCAATGTGATGAGTAGAATTTTAAGAAAATTCCCAGATTCCATGTGCAGAAGGGACTCAATATCCTGTTCAGACAACCACAAAATTTGCCTCCTCAAAAACTTATCATTTTTAAAAGTCCAATATTATCTTTTGGATTGTTGAATTATTGAACCCCTGAAGCTGGAGTTTCAGTAGAAATAGCCAAATGGAAAATTGCCAAATAGAGATTCAATTTTTCTAGAAGTGAGACCTAGTGTAGCAAGTTGTACATAGTGTGCATAATGAACATTTTAATTTATAATAGAACTCCTTTGTGTATTTGTACCAATTAAAGCCTTCTTCCTGCCAATCACAATGGTATCCATTGTTCCCTCAGTGTCAAGGAAAAGAGGAAAGAAACATTTTCCTTTAATTCAATTTTTTTTCCTTTGTACAGAATTGCAAAAGTGATCCAATCACCTCCCACAACATTTTAGAAATGTATTCTTAATGCAGCTCCACGACAATAATGTAAAGCTTCACAATAACTTTGTATGGAACTCCCTCTGCATCTCAATGGAGCATGGAATAGTATGCACAAGACAAGGTTAAATTATTCAAGGACTCTTTATTCTTTCTCAAGGTTAAAAAAATCTGTGTTTGCATATTTCTGATAATAAAACTACATACACAAGGTCACTCTTTTCATTTGTACCATTAAAATATTATCAAGGCCAATCAAGCAGACATCAAGTTCCATAGTCATTGCACACAAGCTGAGACTGCAAAAAGCAATGAAAATCAACAGAAAATGGAATGAGAAATGGATTCATTATAAACATCTAGAGGTAGACTGCTTTATGTGTTGGTTGATTGATCAATTGAATATGCCACCCAAAGTGATTTTCATTTAGGAATCAATTCAACCCAACAGAGTTTGTAACCTTGGAGAACCCGTCAAGGACTGGGTTAGCAAGGTCTCCACATGGCTTTCCACATGGATCAGTTCTACATTTTTCAATCTCTGCTTCCCACCTCTCCAGTTTCTCATCTTCAAGAAGGCTAAGTAAATGTGCTTCCCTTGTTCAGGAGCAACTGGGTCATTGCCAAGGATGGACTATTAGAATCGAACTTATGTGTATATCTTCAAAGGAAGATTGTTTGATCTGGAGTTATAGCATGGGTTCTTAATTCAGCCCTAAAATGTTATTTCAGATAACATTGGTTCTGATCATCTTTCCCTACTTATAATAATTTTAATATTTATGTTTCTGTCCCAATACCTGTTATTATGAGTTGTTAGAATAAGAGAATCCTATTGATATAACATTGGCTTGTTTAGATGTATGTTTAACGTTTACTTCATCTCTTAGAATGAATAATGTATAAATGTATAAATTTTTATAATCACATCAATAAAATGAGGAAGCTATTGTTTGACTATAGCATTGAGAGAATCAATTGAGAACTCTTGGAAAGGAAAGAGAAAGAGGTTTTTGACTGGCACATAATGTCTCATATGGAGCATATGTCTCTGATGTAGCATACGGGTGACCTTCACTTCTCAAAAGCTATGACAACATAGCAAAAATTCTAGCAAATTTCACTAAGAAGAAGGCCCTTCCAATGGGGTCCAATGGCACATTGTGTGCTTATTGTCTAATAGCTCATTACCACAAGGCCAAATCCCAAGAAATGAATACTTTTTGGTCACAATAATCTATAAAAACCACTTTGTAGGACAGTAAGTAGACAAAATTTACATCAATAGAAGCAGTCCTCATATTGGTAAAATTATAGATTTCTTAATATGCTAAAGAACATTCAACACATATGTACTAATGAGATACAGAATTAAATAATATTTTGTATGCTATAAAATATATTTCCTCCTCTTTGATCATGTCCATATAAAATGCTTTCTCCAAAATATTGCCCAATGTTTTCACCTTTAAAAGCAGTTTATTTCTGACCTGTAATTTAGGATTCAATAAAAACCCATTTCAATGTGCAATAGTCTATCAAATCATAAGGTTTCTCCCAGAAATCCAAATTCCCTTTTGAAGAAATCAGTTCTGACTTATTTGTTTTTATCTTTGTGAAAAGATTATTGCTATACTTTTAGGTAGCATGTTCATCTACTTATATGTGTAAATTTAAAAAGAAAAATTAATAACATTATTTTTAATCAATTCTCACATGGTATGTTCCTAATGAGCAATCTTAAAGGCACTGGTCTTCAGATAGTATTTCAAAATGCGTCAGTTGCCTCCAAAAGGATTTTAGTAGACCCAGCATATCAAAGACAATTTTTAGCTTGATTTAAAATTTTTTAATTGTTTTTTTGATGGATGAATAAGCTTTTTCTACATATAATATTGTTAATAATAAAGTGAGCTTCCTTAGAGAAAAAAATCATATAAATAAGCTTTGTACTCTTATCTTGTATTTTATCTCCCAGAGTCTATTTGAATATCTAATTAATTTATAATAAACATCTCTTCACAAGGAGATAGGAACTGCAAAGTGTCTAAATTTGTATTATACTTTCTCAAAATAGCTACCTTGGCAACTGGATAATCATGTGGTTGCCTAAAAACATGAGATTTACTTTCCTGGTCACAATATTGTATGGTTTGTTTTAATTATTCTTGTACCCAAAAGTGATATGAATCAGCATATAGGGCAAAAACTTCTCAGAATGAAAGCAAAATGTAAACTCCTTGAGAGTAGGAACTGTTATTTCATTTTGCAGCTCAGTTTCCAACACATTGCATTTAATAATAGGTATTTAATAAATGTTTGAAATGATTTGAAAAACTAAATTTTACATCTATAAAAAATGACTTTTTAATTATTAAGTTGACTTTCTACACTAAGTCAGTGACTACACAATGCATTCCAAATATTTGGAAAGTCAGTAAAAATGGCATGAACACAACTACAGCAAAATGACAGGGCCACTTTTTTCAGGGCTAGCTGAATGGTGTTGTTCACTTGTGTCCGACACTTCATGACCCCATTTAAAGTTTTCTTGGCAAAGATACTGCAGTGTTTGCTTTTCCTTCTCCAGCTCACTTTACAGATGAGGACACTGAAGTAAACAGGGTTAAGTGACTGCCCAGAATCACACAGCTTGTAAGTGCCTGTGGCTGGATTTGCATTTAGATCTTCTTGACTCCAGGCCTGTCACTTTATCCACTGTGCTGCCTATCTTTGTTTGGGCAGCTAGGTGGCTCAATGGATAAAGCCCTAGACATGGACTCTGAAAAATCTGTTCAAATTCAGCCTCAGACACTTACTAGTTGTGAAACTCTGAGCAGACAACCCTGTTTGCATCAATTCCTTTATTTTAAAAATAGGAATAATAATAGAATCTATCTCATAAGGTTGTTGTAAGAATCAAATGAGATATATATATTTTGCATAGTACCTGGTACATAGTCAGTTATATGAATGTTGGGTAGCCAGATGATACAGTGGAGAGAAATTCAGCCCTGGAGTCAAGAGATCTGGGTCCCAGCTACTTAATAGCTTTGTGAGCCTGGGCAAGTTATCTAACCCCATTTGCCCTCAGTTCTCTCATATGTAAAAGGAATTAACAAACCACCCTAGTAACTTTGCCAAGAAAACTTTAAATGGTATCAGGGATAGTTGGACATAAATGAAACAACTTAACAACAAATATAAATATTAGCTATTGTTATTGTTTTGTCTTTTAAGTTCTTCTGGTTTGAATTGAGATTCTACCTCCACTGGACAATTTGATAGTATTGCATCATCTATGGATGTCCATGTCAAATCTGCAGCACCTGGGATTCTTAACTTAGACAGTAGAGTTATAAAAGGCATTAACAATTAATTAGACCAAACCAACTTAATTTTAAATAAGGAAACAGAATGATTAAGTAAATTGCCCAAAATCACACATATAAAAAAGAAACAAAATCAGTACTTAAACTTGGGTCTTCTTGGCCCAAATGAAGCACTCTTTCAACTACACCATGTTCCTAACCACATAATGTTGATAAAAGACAATAAGTTCCAAGAGAAAAACCTGTCCCTGGTGACCCTACCTGTGTGATGTTGAACAAATCATCCCTATTGGGTTATTTCCTAATCTTCAAAATGATGGGGGTGGACTAGATGACTTCTAAAATACTTCCATGTCTAAATCTATGATTCTATGATTATTTAAACCCTTTTAGGGAAAAGAGAAGGATGCAAGTCATAATCAGTCAAGCAGAAACCAGACCAGATCTAAATAGAGCTCATGGAAGGCCAAGTCCAGAGGCAAGGGGAAAACCTTATCTAAAATAGTTTTAGAGATGGAGGACCCACAAGTTAAAGAATTTGCCTTGAAAGATATTGGGTTTCCCTTTTTGGAGGTCTTCAAACAGGTTTAGCTGAGTACTTGTAAGGATTATTATAATAGGAATTCTTTGGGGATATAGATTAGATAAGGCAATTGTTGAGATCTCTTCCAATTTTCATATTATATGATTAAACAGTTCTATGAAATGAGTGGAAAGAAATGCAAAGTAATGTGTTAAGGTGACAGCTAGTTTCACAGGACTTCTCTGCATATGTACTTTTGTGACTATGGTTTGCTAAACATTTGCCCTTCCTTGCTCACAGGATTGATGCTGCCATGGAACAGAATGACTCATATTCCAGCTGCAAGTTCCTCTCCTAACTCCTTTTTCCTTCTGATATGGCAAAGAAGATGCTAAGTAGTTGTCTGAGGACATTCACCCAGTACTAATTGTTTCTCTGGCATGCCCGAACACTAAAACACATTTCTCCCTATCTGGCTGATGTCTCAGGCTTTCTTCTTATGTTTAATCAGCAGAGTCGTCAGGGGGGAAGAATATGTGTCCAGTGTAAGCCAGCATTTCTGCCTCTCCTGCCATGGATTAATGGAGCTGTCCATCAGTACCAGGCTAGCCAGCATGCTATAACAAATTAAAGTCATTACTGTCTCACTTGATTCCAATGAATGTCTCAGTCACTAAATGATAAGGTATTTTTAAAAAATGAAAGAAGCACACAGGAATGTTCATAAAAATGTCATTTTACTTTGTTCTTCCTTTCTGATGCCACAATCTTTCTACAATTTTTTTTAAATCTCATATTTATTTAAGGATTTGAAGTTTACAACAAATCACAACAGTCAGATGCTAGCTTAGGAAGGGACATGAATTTGTCAGACTGATGAAGCCCAACTCAGGCAATCACATCATGCTGTTCGTTCACGTTAAGCTGGTGATGAAATGAAGTCTTTTCCATATGTACTTTTCAAAGGTCAAGTCTTCCTCATCTTTCCTCTATTTTTTCTCCATGCATGATAAATTAAGATACAGTATAATATATTAGATAAAAGTTTGGTCTCAGAGTCAGAAAGATCTGGGTTCAATCTTGCCATTGATACAAACTGACAATATGACCATGTTTGTCACTTAATCTCTTCATATCCCAGCAAACTGTCAGCAACTCTAAATGGCACAACTCTAAATTCACAAATAACTTATAAATTTTCTTTGACTGAAGGCAATTCTTAAATAAATAAAATTATATGTCAAGATAAAAATGATAAGCTTCAAATTAAAAAATAACAAAATTAAGCCATGACACATATTTTATGTTTGGTCTTTTGAACCTAAACATAGGAATTTATATTTATATTTATTGTATGTAATTCTATTAGTTTTTACTCATAGATGAGAAATAAGATGTTTTCTTTAGAAAGAATGATTAAATGAGAAGTTTTGCCAACTGGGTTGACTAAATGTTTTGAAATGTTCAAATTAGCAATCAAATAGATAAATCTCAAAATATAAGTGCCAATTATCACTAGATGAGTCATTCAGATGAGTACCAAGAAGTATTTCAATATCTTATATTTAAGTTTTGTTTTCATATGTGCATTTTTACTAAGGCAATTGAAGGTATCATATAAATATTGAGAGAATGGGAAACTTCTTGATACTAATTTTTAGTCATTATGTCATAATAAACATCCTATGTTCTTTTTAAAAAAAATATGAGCCATTTCCAATCTTCCTGGTGTAAGATAATAGAAAATATACTGAATTTTGAAGTTTGAATCCTGATTCTAACATTTATAAATCGTATAATCACAACTGTTTCTTGACCTTTCTGAGCTACTATTTAATCCTACATAATCAATCATTTGAAAAGCATTTATGAAGTGTTTATGATGTGTCAGACCCTGTACTTAGTAATAAAAATACAAAGAAAAGGCAAAGAATCTGTACGGGTATTTGTGTGTATGTGCGTTTGTGTGCACAATGCACACACAACACAGTATGTACTGGGCTCCTTGAAGAGATGGCTTGAGCTGAGCCTAAAAAAAAAGTCAGAGTTTATACCAGAAGTTGAGAAGAAGAGAATGCCAGAATTAGGGAACATGGATTACTAACCTCATACAACTGTTATGAAGAAACAACTTCATAAATTTCAACATTCTCTAGAAGTATAAGTAAACATTCTTATACCTTTGAGATCCACCTTTTCCCCTGAATCTAAAAAACAAAGGCGTAATATTCAAAGATTTAAAAGTAAAGAAAGGTGAAATGTACTGTGTGGAAGAAAAGCATTTACATTTTCAAATATTCCAATACAAAAATTAACTTAAATGGTATTTGATGAAAAGATAGATTTTTACAAATCAATATCCAGAGAAAGAGGAATCCCAATTTTCCTTAAATGCAGTAATCAAACTCTGTCATAGCCCTGCAATTAATTATCAAGTTGTTTTTCCACCAACATTTGAGGATCTTTGCTTGAGTATTATTTAATATTTTGTGTTACAATGGGAGTAATTTTATATACCCTATAATTGTCATTGAAATTTGACCATAAGTCTGACTCTGAGCCAGTAGACATAGGTTTGATTCTAAGTAATTATCCTTCCTAACAGTGAGAAATCAGGCAAGTCACTTAACATTTATGAGTCTCACATTCTAGCAGAATCTCTTAATTAGAAGGGACATCAAAAGACAGCTATTCTAACCAATGCCTGAACAGGAATTCCTTCTACAACAAAACCAACAAATGGTTATCCAGTTTATAGCACTCCTATTCTTGCAAGGCCATGAAACATTTATAGTCATCCTCTGCTGCCTGGCCTCACCTCCATTTTATGTAAGTAATGTAGGTTCCCCCAGGAAATAAGGACCCTCTACTTCTTTGGATTATGTTGAAGTATTTGGGACTGATCATAATTAGATAAATCATAGGTGGAGTCCCCTTTTTAGATAACACACTTTATTCACAGACCATGAGGGAGTCACAGAATAAATAGCAAATTATTCCATTGGAACAGAAAAGCAAGATAACACATGCAGAGAAAGAACTATTTTCATTCTCACTCATCTCACATGCACACACAAAAAAACCCAAACAAAATATGTGCAACCTTTTAAGATGGCATGTGCTAGGTAGCTCATGAAGAGAGAGTGAGGATCAAGATTTTGGCAAGACTCCTAGGTTCAGGGATTCCATAGCAATTCATACCCGTGACACTCTATTCTCACCATAAAATAGGGTATGTTCTCAAAGGCTCATATTCCAGGCATAATGGAAATTCATTTGTCTCTCAATTACCTTAGTTTGTTGGTGTTAATCATATTTTCTGGGCAAGTGCTCCCTTTATCTTACACTGAATACCACTATCAACTTTCCCAGTGGCTCTCTAGTGCCTCTTGACTTAAGCTTCTGTGTCCAAGAACAATTCACATGGGATGTTGATATCTTGGGGCTCTAACCCCAAGTTTTCTTGTAGAAGTGGTAGCTTCCTTACCTCAGCCATCCAGAACAAATTAAATTGGATGGAATATAGCCATTTTAGCAAGTTCCTATTACAAATTTCCTATGGTGAAAAAAAATTAGTCCTTAAAAATCATAAAAAATATCCAGTTTCACCTGTAGGCACATTACAAAAGATAAATAATTTGGATTATATCAAATTAAAAAGATTTTTGGAAATGCAAATTTAATGCAATTAGAATACAAAGGAAGTAGTTGACTGGGAAAATCATTTTATCAGATATTTCTGATAAGGGTATGATATATAAGATATACAAATAATTAATACAACTTTATAAAACCAAACTGATTCTAATCAACCATTCTCAAGTGCACTCTATTGTTAAAAAGAAGTCCATTATTCCTTTTTAAATCATGGGTTAGAAATTCAACTATTTCCTATCATAGTTTAGTTTCTCAGATTTGCCTTTCTCTTCTCATTTCATTGCTTTCAATAAGTATTGGGAATGAAAGTATCATTCATGTCCCTAAAGTCTTCATTTTCTTACCCAAGACTTTTTGACCAAGTCTCTCTCCACCCTCTTCAGTCCATCCTCCATGCGACTGACAAAGTGATTTTCCTAATGCTCACATCTCACCATATCACTTCCTATTTTATTAACTCCAGTGGCTCCCCAGACCTCAAGGATCAATGTCTTTTATTTGGCATTACTACTCAAGACATTTCTGTATGTCCAGAATTCTTATTCTTTACTCCCCTCCATGTACAATATAAGCCCAGTGCATCTGCCTTCTTGTATTTCTTGAGCATGACACTCCATTTTCTGACTCTCTTTCCCCATACCTAGAATTTTCTCCCCCCTCACCTCCATCTCCAGGATTCCCTAGTTTCCTTTAAAACTTAACTCTATTCCCATCTTCTGAAAGAAATCTTGTATGTACATAGTTATGTTCATGTTTGTTTTTCCTTTTGGAATATTAGCTCCTTGAGGAAGAGAGGTGTTTTTGACTTTCTTTGTATCCCCAGTACTTAACCCAATGTCTGGAATATAATAGCCACTTAATAATGCTTGTTGATAATAGTGATGATCATTCATATAAAGCTAGAAGAGACCAGAGAAGTTACCTTTATCAACCCCCTCATTTAGAAGATGAGGACACTGAGCCTCGGGGAATATAATACAGATAATTATATAAATATGGCAGAACCATTGTAAAGTTTAAGCTCAGTCTCTCTACTCCAAATCTAGTGTCCTTTTCACCAAATTATGTTATAAATCATATATAATTATATATAAATGTAACATTTAATATAATTGTATTTCATATGTAAATTAATTAGCATATATAAACTATATTGCCAGATTCCTTCTGGCAATATGATTTGTGTCCATGTGAATTCCCAGGATAGTAGTCAAGTCATTAGAAAAGTCATAAGTATCTATCATTGTCTGAATTAAATGGCCCAAAAAGACAATAGACCATCTGTAGTGTTGTTATGTAGTCCTAAGCATTTGTAGGAAAAGCTAGCAAACACCAGTGTTAATATTTTATTATTATTATTATTGAATATCACTTGTGAGTCCACAATCTTCTATTATCCCTTATGGGGCTAAATAGCTGAGAGCTCCTCAAAGAGGCCAATTCCCTCCTCATCAGGAAAAGGCACATCTGTTACTTAGCTCCAGGTGTTTAGTGATCCTTCCTCCCTTTCTCCTCTGTGTCATATGCTACTTCCACCCTTCAGTCTCCTGACGCAGCCAGGATTTCCTTCTGCCTCTTCAGTTCCTTTCTTTTCTGTGTTCCTTAATCTTTTTTCTCTTTGATTCTCATTCACCCTACCCCCCAAAGGCCTGAGGAAATGATTCATGGAAAGAAATAGGTTGGCAAAGCAAATTCTGAAAATCTAACACCATAAAGAAGTGGCCTTTCCCTTGTCCCTCATGGTACTCTTTTGGAACAGGATAAAAAGCCACTCGATAGGGTAAATGGACAATATCCTCATTTTTTCTGTTTTCCACTCCTCTTTTCCTCCCCATCTGCCTAGCCTGACTCCACCAAGAAAAAAGATCACAGTCCAAGGAGCTGAGATTGCTGAAGTTGGAAAACTTCCCAGGCATCAAAGAATTGGGACCGAACAGAATGAACAGCTACTTGCCTATTAGGCTGGCAGTTATTCTGGCTCCCGTTTGCCAGAAGATTGGTAACCCAGATATAAATTCCTCCTTCAATCCATGAACTCAGTCAGGGAATTAAACCAACACACATCCTCTCTTTACAAATCTTAGATCTACTAATTTTCTGGCTATTGAGGGGGGGAAATTGTAGTGAAAAGGAGAATATTTTAATTTATTTTCCATTTTATTCCATAATTTAAAAAAAAACAGTAGTCATAAGATCTAAATGCTTGAATATGAATCTGTGGATGCCAAAAAAAAAGCAACTAAGGAACATGAAAGATCATGAAAAGTAAAATAGTCATATATATATATATATATATATATATATATATATATATCTCAAACATAAATATTAGATTTCATTTAATTTTAATATTTATTCAATATTTCATTTCACATCCTGGACAAGACTGAACCTAGAAGTTAAGGGGAAATGCCACATGTGCTAAGATGCTATGTTCACGGGCAAGGAAAGTTGTCTGTGGAATATTCATAAACTATGAGTTATATTATAGGCCTTAAGAACCATCTGGTGGCCAATTCAAATGTTGCACTCTGAGCTAATTCCAAAGTCTTACCTAAAAATGGAAAGAGAGGCAATGAAGAACTAAAAGTCAAATTTGCCTTTTTATTGAAGTCTTTTTTTCTATTTCTGAAAGAACTGCATTGATAACCCAGGGAGTAGAAAAGAATTGCTCCATCCCTTTTAGTTTTGTTTTGAGAAGAGAGACCCTGTACTTTAAGCATAGATAGTAGTCACTTGGCCATGCAACAAATACAAACATTAACTCTCTGGGATATTTATTGTAATGTTATCCCACTTTCTAAGTTGCTGGAGGGGAGATTATTGGTCTGTTGTCATTCTGACCAGGGCTTGCATTCCTTCAACACTGAAAAGCTCCAGGTCATTTCTATGCTACTGTAAGACATCAGAGGAAGATTTTACAGAGATTCAACTGGCCTCGCTAATAAAAAATTGGCTGGTTTTCATTTATTCTGGGTTCTACTCATGACTCTTGGGTTTTTCTATCTTGCCTCTTCTCAGGTACTTTCTCATCATTCCTCCCCTTCTTTTCATCTTCCATTTATATGTTGTTTTTGTTCAGTTATTTCAATCGTGTCCAGCTTTCATGACCCCATTTATAGTTTTCTTGGCAGAGATACTGGAGTAGTTTGCCATTTCCTTCTTCAGCTCATTTTACAGAAAACTGAGGTAAATAGGGCTAACTGACTTCCCCAATGTCATATAATTAGTAATGTCTAAGGTCAGATTTGAACTCAGGAAGATGAGTCTTCCTGCTCCCAGACTCAATACTCTCTCTACTAGACTACCTAACTGCCCCATCAATTGTACAGTAATAAATTAAAGTAATTTACTGTTATTATTATTAATATAATATAACCAATATGTATGTATGTGCATAATAATTGTGATAATGAAGCTTTGATAATACTTCCTGTAATAAATCCCATTGAACAGTATATAGCAGAATGGCTATATACTAAATCATACAGTCTGGTGGGTTGTGATAGCAACCCACCATGTTACATAATTACATATTGCAAAATTGACAATCTGAAAAATGCCAAAGGAAAAACATTTCCTAAATTTACACTTAGTATTGAGAATATTATATTTTATTTTAGATGAGGAAAAAATGATACCTCCTCATCTAATAGAAATCTTGCCTAATCAACTGGGGCTAATTTTTATGATTTATTTGTGTCATATTCCTGGAAAATGTCAATCACGTACCTATCAATTGATGGTTATTGGTATCCAGACACATATATCAGAACTAGATGCAGTAACAAAAATGATGTCTTAATTATTCACCGGAACAAAGGATGTCCACACTGTAATGGGCTTTCAAGCAATCAATATACATATATTAAGTATCTGCTACAGGCCAGACTCTGTGTTAAGCACTTTCAAAATCATAGTATAAAGGCTTCTTTTGATAGCTAAAAGTGCTGAGACCCACAGAGGGTCATTGATTTATTTAAGATCAGATAGGGAAGCAGCAGACCAAGAGCAGCAATTATACAATGTAGAGAAGTCCCTATAGACATAGGACAATATACTTTGGCCTTATGAAAATGAAGCTACCATTGATGGAAGTACTATGAGGAAAGGAGAACAGTTGTTCAGTCATGTATGAGTTTTCATGAGATTTTCTTGGCAAAAATATTGGAATGGTTTGTCATTTTCTTCTCCAGCTTATTTTACAGATAAAGAAACCAAGGCAAAGAAGATGAAGGTAAACAGAGTCATGAGACTAATAAGTGTCTGAGGACAGATTTGAACTCAGGAAGATAAATCTTGACTCCAGATCTGGCACTCTCTCCATTGTACTACTTAGCTGTCCAAGGTGAATAGTATTCTAGTTCTGCTGCTGTTTACCTGTGAAAATGTACAACTACTAAGGAATATTTCCTAACTTCTTCACATTTTAACTTCAATCTTTCTTGTCCCTCCCTTTTCTTTACTGTTAATCCCCTTATCTTGGACAAGTTAAGTAATTGTGGTAAAAGTATATATTTATAGGGCTTAGAGCTAAAAAGGACAGTTCAGTTGTTTTTTAGTTGTGTCCTTTTCATGACTGCATTTGGGATTTTCTTAGCAAAGATACTAGAGTGGTTTGGTATTTCCTTTTCCAGTTCATTTTATAGATGAGGAAACACATAAACAGGGTTAAGTGATTTGCCTAGGGTCATATGGCTAGTAAGTGTTGGAAATCAGATTTGACCTCAAAAAGAGTATTCTTGATTTAAAGCCCAACACTCTTTCCAGTGCACCACTACCATTTATTTTGTAGGAAAAAAAAAGACAGAAGTTGGGATTCTTCTAAAGATTATAAACAGCAGAAATGAACTGATTCCTAGACCTTCTGGTTCTAATTTCATAACATTCTCTCTCTCTCTCTTCCTCTCCCCTCCTCTCCTTTCCCCTCCTCTCCCCTCCTCCCTCTCTCTCTCTCTCTCTCTCTCTCTCTCTCTCTCTCTCTCTCTCT
>JAJPUD010003136.1:130580-179599 GCA_023553655.1 Myrmecobius fasciatus | reverse complement strand
TCTCTCTCTCTCTCTCTCTCTCTCTCTCTCTCTCTTTCTCTCTCTGTTTCTTTTTCTGTCTCTGTCTCTTTCTCTCTCTCTATCTCTGTCTCTCTGTCTCTGTCTCTCTCTTTCTTTCTTTCCATTCTTCCCCCCCCCTTCCTCCTTCCTTTCCTCTCCCTCCTTCCTTTCCTCTCCCTCTCCCCCATCTCTGTCTGTATGTGTGTGTGTCTCTCTCTGACTCTCTGTCTCTTCCTCTGTCTCTCTCTCCATCTCTCTCTTTCTCTTTCTCTCTCTTTTGTTTTTTTCTTTCATTTTGTCTCTCTCTTTATCGCTCTTTCTCTCTTTCTGCCTCTCAAATTTATTCTTCCCTTCTTTCTTCTCTTCTCTCCTTCTGTCCCTCCTCCCCTCATATTCCTGTACCGCACAACCATGATAAGATAATAAAAGCAAAACAAGAATAATCATTGTTATCATTATAGTTCATTTTCATAGCAGTATAAGTCTTATAGAACACTTTCCTCATAACCACTCTATGGAGTAGGTAGGGTAAATATTACTGTCTCCATTTTATAGATTTTTTTTTAAAAAAAGCAGCTCAGGAAGTTGATCTTTGACTCTAGATAAAAACTGATCTCACTCTTTTCACTGATATCCTTTATCAATTAAATCATTTCCCCTGAGTTATCAATAACAAATTCATCAATTAAATTAGACAACTGATCGATTTAATTAAAACAATTACACTTGAGTTAACTAGTTATTTTATTTGATAAGTCATACTATTCTTTGGCCATCATGGGGACACAACCCTATACTAGGCATCTTTATCCAATTCAAGATATAGAATTGAAAAATTTTCTGTATCTGCTTAAAAACTAAAATTCCCTATCCTATTTGATATTTCCAAATAATTGAGGCAATATTTTTTGCTTTCACTATCTAGACAATTGGGTTAATTTTACATTTCCCCTTAACTGATTTCAACCTCAGCTTAGGTACTGAGTTTATAAAGATCCACTCTAAGTGAAATCCAACTCTTCAGAGAACTATTTTTCTGTGACCTGTAATTATCTGCCTTACTGCCTTCAGTTTGGAAATTATCTTAAATAATTCTGAACATACTATCATTGTACAAGATCATGATGCTCCAGTGGGCCCCAGGAGAAAAAGCATTTGTATTTTTTATGGAAAGATTTCAAGAACATCATTTCATCAGAATACAAAACATATCATTAGCTTGAGCTATTTATGTTTTTTCATCCAAAAAATGTATAATGAACAAGAAAATTTATGGCTAATATTTTCTGCAAAAATGAAAAACACAAATGTGGAGAAATGGTTAAAAAGTAAGTATCTGGTCACTTTTCAATGACACAGGAGGCATTTATCACTAGTCAAATCACTGGACCATCTAATGGCTGTCCTGCTTTAGAAATGGGGTTGAATAAAGTTTACCACCATTCTGCCTTCTTTAGCTATCTGGAATATTGGCCAGTTTGGTTTTCCCTCTACTCAGGTATCTACGTAAGTGGTAACATGTAAACAAATGAAGTCATTACTTTACGGTCAACTTACCTTTTCTGACCTAACATTTACTGTGTGACCTAGGGCAAGTATTTCATAATGATCCTATAATCCTCTAACCTCTCTGGAACCTCAGTTTCCTTATCTATAAAATGGGATGATAAAAGCTCACACTCAGATAATACTTTGATTTTTACAATGCACATTCTGTTCCCAAGTTTCTATTTCCCAAGATGATAAATTTTTAATTTGATAAATTAATATATGGTAATATGTTGACACTGAAACATTTTTCAAAGGAACCCCTATCTACACTGGTTGAAGGAGTCAAAAAAAAGTCTGAGACCTTGGCAAAAATAGACACCATTCCTGAAATCAAAAAGAGAACTTCAAGGAAAGGTTTAGTGTCACCTCAACCAGGGACTCAGACACCAGATTAAATGCTTAAAGGACCAGAGTCTTGGATACCACCCAAGAGTAAGACTCTTACAGGCTTATTTCCTGGACCCTTTTCTCTCTACACTCTCTTCCTTGCTGATCTTAATCTGATCCTGAGTCATGAGATAGGGTTAACAGAGAAAGCCTGAAGTACTGATAGGGCAAGCAGGGAAGGGCACTAATAGGGATCTGCTCAGCTTGCTGTATCTAATCAGAAGTCAAATTATGATGTCAAATCCCTGAGATTATATTTCCCCTATAAATCTGTCCATGGCCTGTGCCGTCTTTGCTGAATCCCTTTTGGATTAGCCCATCATAGTATTCTACCTCATGGTAACTTTCTTTCCATTCCCCCGCCCCCATGCCTGATAATGCCTTTATCCATACCCCATCCCTCTCCCATGCTCCCTTGGTGTCTTTATTCTTGTTATAACTAACTGACTCTTTTAGGGTAGCAAATCCCTTTAAGGATTTAGCCTGCTAGTCAATGGCATATTCTCACATCATAGTGTATTCCCTTTTTCCTGGTTAATTATGGCTTCCACTAAGAAACTTGTCTTCTTCTATTGTAAATTGTTAAAACCCCTTTTCTTGCTAACTATATGCTCTTCCACGTCTGTTTTATATTTACTTCCTGTTGTCTATTTTACCTCTTCATTCTGACCTCTTTTCATAAATTAATGTATCTTTTGGCAAGGAAAAAAGCTCATGGGAATTAAAAATTGCTACTGAAACCCATCATTTGGTGCCAATCCCTTTCCTAAATCTCATTATTTGGTGCCAATTGCCAAACCTCAACCTCATCAATCTCACCTCTTCCCATATGTTCAAGCATCATTATTAATGAAATGACTTCAAAATTAATATATCCCAACCCAATTTTCTTTCCTTAAACCTTACCCAACATTATCAGCTTCCTTCTCTATGTTACATTATCATCTCATCTTAATATATCCAAAACTCATGGTTTCCCCTCCCCCGAAACCATTCTTTCTCCAAACTTTCTTATTTCTATTGAGTACAAATACTTTCCCATTTATTCAGGTTCAAAACCTCAGATTCATTCTAATCTCTTTCTCTCTCTTATCCCCTATATTCTGCACTCTCTTAACATGTTTTTTTTTTTTCATTTTACTTTCAAACATCTCTTATATCCAATCATATACCCACCACGAATTTCATGCTACTATAAACTCTTACCTAGAAAGAGCTTTGCTTCTATTTTTCCTCCCTTTATTTCATCCTCCACACAGCTCTGAAAATAGCATTTTTCAAAGGACAATTCCTAAAAAAGAGAAAGAACATCAGTACTTTCAGTTCCTGATTTGTGAGTTGTCCTGGACACATGTTCCTACTTATGTACCTAATTACCAAACCGATTTATTGTTGTTATTTGTCATTTGTTCTCACAGAGGACCATGACATCAGGAAGATGATTTCATAACTTGCAAGTGAATTGTATTTAAGTAAGGGAGAGCTGGGCAAAGTCACCAGTCTCACTCTCTCCTCTAGACATGTGGCAAGATATAGGTCAGGATAAATGGAGATGGCCCTGGATGCAGTGGGAGACCTTGGCTTCTTTAAGCTAAGGTCTTTCCCAGGTGGCCCATTCAGTGATTAAGACTAGGTAAGAAATGATGTATAGAATAACCTATTTTACCTAGGAAAAGAAAAAAGACAATTAAATTTGAGAGGGGATGACCTTCAGAGTTCTGACCAAAAAGAAAACAATTATTATTTACATTCATTCTGAGCAACTTGAGTCCAAACAATGATCAAATGAGGCTTGGGCTGGGACTTATTGTTGGCCAATTAATGGCAGCCAAAGTGATTTGGGTTGAAGGTAAAGTCTTTTAAAAAAAAGAAGTCTAGTCAACAAAGTTAAATCATGCTGGTTTAATTTGGTTTCCATTCTCCATTATGAACAATCTGAATTTGTGGAGAATGTGTCATATTTTGAGTAGACGTTAGCCTTGCTTGGCTTCCTGTGTAGTATGCTATGTTTGAGTTAATGGTGTCATTCTGGCTTATTTTTTCATGGGAACTACATCAGTGATGTGAAGGCTAGTAAGAATCATAGTTCACCTATCCCTAGGATCCTAAAAATAGTAAGTATTTAGTAAGTAAGCTTCTTCTATCAGGAAACCTGCCAGGATAAATTCAGATGGAAAGAAAATTAATCAATCCAGAGAGAGCAAAAGCATAGAAGAAAGAGAGATGGTACACACCTGCAATGCATTATCATAGGGGATGTTTTGTGTGACTATATTAGGAGAAAGGTAGAACTGCAAGCTTATGAAACAACTAACAATAGAACTTGTAACCATGGAACTCCTAACTTTCCAGACTTCCTTCAAATCCCAGATAGAATCCCATCTTTTTTGCAATAGTTCTAGTGACATCTCTGTTGATTACATGCAGACACATATACATACATACATATGTATGTATATGAATGTATATATATGGATGTGTGTCTTGTTTGTGTACAGTTGCTTGCAGTGTGATATCTTACTTCTAGTGACATCTCTGTTGATTACATGCAGACACATATACATACATACATATGTATGTATATGAATGTATATATATGGATGTGTGTCTTGTTTGTGTACAGTTGCTTGCAGCGTGATATCACTCCCATTAGTTTGAGCACCTTGAGAGCAAGGATTGTCTTTTACCTTTTTTTTGTATCCCCAATACTTAGTATCAGGCCTGATACAATGCTTGATATATAGTTAAGGGAGAAGAATGGCTGAGGGGAGAAGGGAGAGGGGAAGAAAAGGAGGAATAAGCATTTATCTATTTATTAATATCTACTATGTGGCAGCAAATATTAGTTCATTTGATCCTTACAATAACCCTGGTAGTTAAATGCAATTATTATCCTCATTTTACAGTTGAGGAAACTGGGACAGAAATAAGTTGAGTATCTTGCCCATGGTTACATAGCTATTAGGTATCTAAGGCCAGTTTTGAACTCAGATCTTCCTGGTTTCAAGTCTAGTGTTTTGTCCACAGTGCCTACACTTAATGAGTTTCTAATAGATGTTTGTTGTGTTGATTGACTTCTCCAAATTTTCATATGCAAATAAACAGCTAAAACATACAACTTTAAGGCTGACTTTGCTTTGGTCAAGTATGTTGTTTATGTACCTGCTTCTTTCTTGCAAATGTCACTCACATCCTTTTTTTTCCTTTGATTCAATAATCACAGTGGCCAGAATGCAAATGGAATACCTCCTTAAAGTTATCATGCACTCTTCCCTCTGCTCTTCTCCTCAAAATCCTGATTTTATTTCAGGCTCTGCATCTCTGTGAATTCCTCCTTCATTTTGCCAGTTGTTAGCATTCTGTTCTTTAATATTCCTTGAACTTTTATTATCTATGTATGTGTTTTATTATCTAATAGAATGTAAACCCTTTGAGAGTGACAGCTCTTCTCTTTCTGCCTTTTTATTCCCAGCACAATTCCTTTTACAGAAAAGGAATTTAATAAGTGTTTCAACTAAATTGAATTGTGTACCCACTCTTACAAAATCAAGATGCTTAAAGTGTGAACATGTTTTATCCACAGTGAAATTCTCCACTAATGTGACCAAGCTGTTTTTCTAGTTGCTATATTGGAGTAGACTATTATTTTTGTTTATAATTCATCATCACCCCTCATCTGCCAACACCTTTCACTCTGGCCATGTAAACAACACATGCTCTCAATTCCCAAGACACATGCTAACCAGCTTTATATTCACATCTTCAGGTTATCTGTCATCCTGCTAAAAGGAAAGAATTGTGAGCAATTTCTGGAAGCATTTGATTATTTCTGGCAGAATAGGACAGGCACCCAAACATTTCTCATCAATAAAATATATTGACTTTGTTCAGTCTATACAATCAACTGAATCCAGCATCTGGTTTTCCAATGGACTTCAGTTGTAGCTAAGCACATGGTTCTGGGTATGTGCAGACCCTGTCTATCCATTATTTTGAAACATTGAGTGATTTATTTAGATACATCTATGAATAGTTCCATAGAACTATCCAGCAAAAGTTTTAAACTCACTATTTCTAGGATTTAAAGTAAATAGGCCATAGAGACCATCCAATCCAACTTTCCTTATTTTATATAGAAAGGAAACTGAGGCCCAGAGGTTAAATGATATTAATCCAAGTCCACACAGTAGGTAATTTAGTTAGAATTTTAATACATGACCTGACATCACATTTGGTGCTTTTCTCACAGCCCTTCTATTTAATGGGAAATGATATACTTCCACCTTTTCTTACTTAAATGACAGAATTCCATATGCCCCAAAGAAATCAGGACAGTAGTATAGTAGCTAAATCCCCATAAATGTTCTTCCCAATCAGTAGAGGCTCAGAGAAATGAAACAGAAACAATTAAGACAGCTACATGATGGAGCGCTAGGTCTGGAATCCAGAAGCTCTGAATGGAACTGTGATCTGAGACTCTTTTTAACTGTATGATCTTGGGCAAGTCACTTAACCTTTGTCTACCTCAATTTCCTCATCTGTAAAATGAAGATAATATCACTTATCTCCCAGGGTTGTTGTGAAAATCAAATAAGATAATAATTATAAAACAGCACAGTGCCTGGCACATAGTAACATAAATAGTAGTATAGAGTAACATAAACGTACCATAAAATAGCCAAAACACTTGTTGTAGCTATTATTATTATTGATGATAATTTTTCACTCATTTCTCTGCTATATGTCAAGGAATTCCTATTCTCGTGATTCATAGAAATAAGACTTCCTTTTCAGGTGTGACCAAGTTCTCTCCCCTGAGGAAATAATTTTCCCTTCCTAGGGATTTCTAGCTCAGCATTGCAGAAAAGGGAGAAGAAGAAAATTCACAGCCACTACAATTGTCAGATGTGAGTGATGAAATAAAATTAGTCTGAATCAATGCCTGTTAGAATTGGGTGTGTTTACAGTATAAATGTGTCATCTATCTATCTACCTGTCATCTCTCGTATGTGTGTGTATTTGTGTGTGTAAATATACATATATAAGTGGATATGTATGCATGTATATTATATTTGTTTTTTCTTTTCTCAATAGAATATGTATTCTTTGAAAGGCATTGTGGCATAGTGGGTAGAGAGCTAGTCTTGAAGCTTTAGGGAAGAATTAGTTTCAAATCCTATCTCTGACACAAAATAGCTATTTAATGCCTCAATGCTCTTGATCAGATAGGTGGCACTATCGAGTCTTGCACCTGGATACAGAAAGATCTGAATCCAAATCCAACTTCCAACACTGATTATGTGACTCCAAGCATCATTTTTACCTGTCTTCCTCAACTATAAAATAGGAATAATAACAGCACCTACTCCCCAGGGTTGCTGTGAAGATCAAAAGAGACAGTATTTGTAAAACACTTAACACAGCACCTGGCACATAGGAAACACATAATAAATGCACACATTTATTTCCTTCCTTCCTAAAACCTTTACACATGCTAAATCTTCAAACTTAAAAATAGGGTTTTTTTTGATCCTCCTAAGTTTCCTTTGCTGTAGACAAAGAATCTCATGTTCCTTCTGATGTTCCTCACAAGGGCATTGTAAACACCCTTACTAACCCAGTATAGCTTGTTAATATCCTTTTTATAATTTATCACCTAACACTGAACACAATATTCCCACTCCAAATGTGTCCTAACTGCAGCCAAAGATAGCAGGGTCATCACTCTGATTTTTTCCCTGCTGGTACTGAAAATTTGATGTCTAAAAAACTGAATGCACTCTCCCCCAAAAAAAAATTTACCCCTTTTCCAAAACTCTCTTCTTTTACAGATGGCACTACCATCCTCCCAATCTCTCAAACTGGAAGCTTCCATCACATTTTTATCTGCCTACCTTGACCCCTCTATCCAATCAACTATACCTGCTGACAATTCTATTTTTCCATATCTCACACTTGCCCTCTTCTTTTCACTTGTTCAGCCACCTACCCAGTTCTAACTTTCATTGTCTATTATTTGGACTAGAAAAATGGTAATAGTAAAAACCTAATATGTATATAGTGTTTTAAGGATTGCTGAGCATGTTTACATTTGTTCTTTCATTTGAACCTCATAACAGCCCTGAGAGGTGAATTAGTATTATTGTTATTATATCTCCATTTTACAGATGAGAAAACTGAGGTGGAGAAAGGTTAGGCAAATTATATGAGATTGTGAAGCTAAGTCAGAAGCAAGATTTAATCTAAGTTCTATTACACAATGTACTTTTCCACTTAGCTGCTTCCTAACTGGTCTATCTCCTTCCAGCTTCCCTTCAATTCAATATATCCCTCAGAACACTGGAAAAATGATCTCACTGAGCCACAAGATTGATCCAAACTCAAAAACTTTCCAGTGGCTCCTGAAATAAAATAATAATTTACAAAATACTTTGATTTTGAGTTGCTACAACATGGGGGTCAATATTACTAGCTTATTTCACCCTATTTCTCTTCATGTACTCAGATAACTTGAACCATTAGCAGTTCCCCAAGTTCACCCTGTCAACTCTCACTTATTTGCAGAAGCTATTCAATGCATGTCCTCCTGAGCTCCACCTTTAAAAAATCATTCTTTTCCTTCAAAAATAAGCTTACATTCTACTCCTTATAGGATACCTTCGTTGATCTCAAAAGTTCAGAGTGTTCACAATTGTTTCAAAGCACTAGAATACTAGATTTTTCCTTCATTTTCCTCATTGTCAATTTTATATCATACTAATGTGTCTCATCTGATCCCATCTATCAAGTGCCCCTCCCCAAATTAAACTATAAACTCATTGAGGTTCAGGGATCTGTCATTTTCATCTTTGTGTTCTCAGTATCTTGAATAGTGCCTTTTAAACAATCCTAACTAAATAAATGCTGATTTGAATTGAATTCAATAAGTATCCTATTATCCATCCAAAGCAAAACTTTATTGGCTGCTTTTTGGGCCACTGTATCAGTCTGTAGGCTTATCCATTTACATTAATGAAAGGTTGTCAATATCTGTTCTATGCGCCTTTCTTTTTAGTATATTTCAAATGAGTTTGGCATATATACATGGGCTACCATCTCAGTCTGTTGGCTTATCCATTTCCACTAATGAAAGGTTGCCAATACTTTTTTATATATGTCAAATGAGTTTGGCATATATACATGGGCTACTATCTCAATCTGTAGCTTATCAATTTCCACTACTGAAAGGTTACCAATATTTGTTCTATGCACCCTTCTTTTTTGCATATGAGTTTGGCATATATACATATGTTTATTTCATATATGAAATGCATAGAAATCTGTTTTATTTCTCATGCCTAGAGAAATATCAAATCAGCCTGCAGTCTTTCAGATTATTCTTCAAGTAGCATTTCAGCCTTTAATGATGGAATAAAATCATTTTATACAAAGCCTTTATTTTTTTCTCAGCTCATGATGATCAAGGTCTTAGAAATCTGCTTCAGTAGGTATACATATGAATACCAATACAAACGACCCTATTAAGTGATATTACATGGTTTTCTTCTAATTATCTTAGTCTCTTAGTAAATTCAAAGCTTAGTGTGGGGTTATGTTATTACATTGATCACAAATATTGAGCCTATTTCTCCTATCCATTGATCAAAGACTGGGCCCATAGAACCCAGTACTCAGGTAAACAACCTGGATTCTCTCTTTATAGAGGGAAAAAAATGAGCTACATCTTTTTATTATGGGGAGGAAGGAATGAAGATGGGAGGATATTTACATAATGAGATCCTTCCAGGTCCTGAAATTGTGCTTAAATCTTCAATTTAAAGGGGTCTTTTCTATTTATGTACATCACTATGGCAAGGCATCCATGTACTAGGAATAACATTCTTAGTACAGAGAGATATACAGAATAATGATATTCCTTGTATGTCTGTAGAATTCTACAAAATACTACTTCATATTCTAAGAATGTCATTTGGTCTTCATAACAATTCTTTGAATTGGGTTATTAATTATACCTACATAACCCTTGCATCTGAAGCTCAGCATTGGGGGGAAAACCTCATTGCTCTTGCTCACTGTCCACACCCAAGAGAAATATAGGAGCTTCAGCATCTGGCCATTCTTCAAGGACAGTTCAAGTTCACAAGCCTTCAGCACAAAAATGACTTTCATATAAGCCCACTGAATAAGGATTTCTAACTTTTTTTGTGTGCCACTGACTCCTTTGGCTGTCTGGTAAAGTCTTTGGCCTCTTCTCAAAATAATATTTGAATACATAAAACATAATACAGGTTACAAAGAAAACCAGTTATATTAAAATATAGTCATCAAAATACATATTTTTAAATCCTAGACCTTCTGAAATTTGTACACATACATCAGAGTAGGTGCCAGCCTCCAACAGACCAACCTTTTCCAGAGGTCCTGACAGTCTCTGAAACATTCAGCATTGCCCTGGATTGCACCCTAGCAAAACTAAAGACTGAGTTTTGGTTTTCTGTTTTTCTGCTCTGTACTAAGCTGTTCTTTTTATTCTTTTGACAGGAGCTTTACTCAGATCACTAATCCCCACATGGGTCAATGTTCCATTTTTGTTCTCTGTGTCCAGGAGGTGCTATAAAATCCTGTCCATGTATGTTGCTGTCCTCCATCTCTGAGAGGTATGGTGAGCATATACAAAATTTAAAAATGTCATTTCAAGAAAGAGAGTGTGCTAAAAATTTGAGGTAATCCGGAAAGGTCTTATATAGTATTTGATAACTGAGTTATACTTGGAATGAAGCTAGGGATACTGTGAGATATAATAAAAGGGATTTCTGATCAGATATAACATGGACAAGGTGAATCCTCACTCCTCTTTGATTCTGTTTGGACAGAAAAAAATTTAGCAAATAAAATTCTCAGTCATCACTCAAGTATTGTAGGAGTGCAGAAGGAAATTTCCATTTCAAAACAGTAGATTCAAAGGCTGAATTAACTTACTAAGTTTAGTCCACTAAGAAGGTCAGGAAGGTGTGACTTTGCTCTTCACATTTATTGGATCTAGTTCAAGTCTCATTCCTCTTGGTGACCTTGCAACCACATTTCCTGCCCAGCCATTACACAAAAAATCATTCTGACTATTTAAAAAATCCTCGCTTGAGAGTCATCTGCATCCAGAGAGAGGATTGTGGGGACTGAGTGTGGACTACAACATTGTATTTTCACTTTTTTGTTGTTGTTTACTTGCATTTTGTTTTCTTTTTCATTTTTTCCTTTTTTTTCCTTGTGCAGCATGATAATTGTAGAAATATGTATAGAAGAATTGTACACATTTAACATATATTGGATTGTTTGCTGTCTAGGAGAGGGGGTGGAGGGAAAGGAGGAAGGAAAAAATTTGGAACACAAGATTTTGCAAGGATGAATATTGAAAACTATCTATGCATATGTTTTGAAAATAAAAAAGCTTTAAAAAATCCTCCCTCAAAGACAACTTAACTGTTCCATATTTTGCTCAAAGTGATTTCCAAATGTCTGCACTGTCAGAATAGCTGGCACATTTTGCATAAACAATCTGGGTCTTCCCATAAAATGACAAGATAAGAGCATGAGCGGAAGCTCCAAGGAAACCACAAAGATAATGTGCTCTGCCTCCTGGAATTGTTTTTTTTGTTTGTTTGTTTGTTTGTTTGTTTTAATTTCCTTTATCAATGCGTGTATCTCTCCCATTTCCAATCCCTCTTCCTCATAGATGCCAAATAATCTAAAGCAGGTGGGTAGCAAGAGTTCTGGATTGGAATCAGGAAAGCCTGAATGCAAATATGGCTTCATGCTTAGTAGCCATGTAATCTTAAGCAAGTCACTTAACACTTCTGAGTCTCAATTTCTTCATCTATAACATGAGGGTAACAATAGTACCTATGTCACAGAGTTATCATGAGGTTCAAATAATTTATATAAAATACTTTGCAAATTTTAACATGCTATATAAATGCTAGTCATTAATATTGTTATTGTTGTTATAGGCAAAGGTCTCACTAAGCCTAAAAATCTTCAGGAGCTCTCTATTGCTTCTATATAAAATACAAATTCTTCAGTCTGGTATTTAAATCCTACTTCCACTCCGCCAAATTTATTTCATATTTATTATTTAAATTTGACTCTATATTCTAGACAGACAACTATCAGCGCTACCCCTGACATGACATTCTATTTCCCAGCCTATGTTCTTTAGTACCAAGTGTCCCTCATATCTCAAATGAGTTCCCTCCATCCCCACCTCTTCCTTTACTTGCTACATATTTAAGACCAAGTGCCATCTCCTAGGAAAACCCTTTATTGATTCTCTAAATCTCAAATTCTAAATGCTCTCTTCCTCCTGAAAGTAACTTGTTATATTCATCTGTACACATACTATATATGCCTCCACTCTCTAATAAAATGTAAGCTCCTTGAGAGTAGGTATAGTTTTAGTAGGTATGATTTTATTTATGTCTTTGTATTCCCAACATCTGGCCAGCTACTTGGAACACAGTAATTCTTTAATAAAAATTAATTCAATTTAAAAAGGAAAATCATGACTACAAGACTGTCTGACTGATTATCTTTGTTATTGTGTTATTATCTCTGTTATTCTGATAGTCTTGAAAGAGCCTTTTAAAAACAGTCCCCTCTTGCTTGAAATACAGCAACCGTTCTTTTCAACAATGAGATGATTTAGGTCAATTCCTATGATCTTGTGATGAGGAGAACCATCTACACCCAGAGAGAGGACTGTGAGATCTGAATGTGGATCACAACATAGCATTTTCAATCTTTTTGTTGTTTGCTTTCATTTTGTTTTCTTTCTCATTTTTCCCTTTTTGATCTGATTTTTCTTGTGTAACACAATAATTGTAGAAATACATATACATATAATGAATTTAACATATATTTTTAATATGTTGAATATATATTGGATTACTTGCCATTTAGGGAACAGGGAAGGGGAACAGCGAGGATATGAAATACAAGAATTTGCAAGGGTCAATGTTGAAAAATTATCCATGCAAATGTTTTAAAAATAAAAAGCTTTAATAAAAAAAAATATAGCAGCTTTCCCAGTCAATTGGTTTTTGTCAATTCATTTTTTGTAAAATAGAGATATTGATATACTCATACAAACATGCTGTATTTGCTAATATGTGAACATGTTGTATCCTTTTAGTAGAATGTAAACTAGGCACTATTCCCCATTGCCTGGCAAACTCTAGGTGTTGATTGATTTGATTGGATGGGGAAAAGATGGTAAGGTCCATTTGAATTTTAACAAGCATCCTCTCTGATTTGGATTAAAAAATACATTAAAAATATATAAAAAATGACTGATTCTTATACAAGGCACACATGGCCAATTATTTTTAGAACTTTTTTTCCTTCTGTATATTATTTGTCTACAAAGAGAGAGGAGTAAGATGCTGACATTGACAAACCAAAATGCTTGATAGAGTTTGAGGATAGAGGCTGGGAATCTGACTTCTGCTTTAGGTAAAGATGGCAGTTCTGTTAACTGGTGGTCTCTATTGAAATTCATTATTTTTTCAGTCTATTAGATTATACATCACTTTTATTAATATTTTATTTTGCATGATGTAGACATGGCCTCTAATTGGGGTAGTGTGGAAGCAGAAAGGGTATCAATTTTCTTTTTTAATCGCAATCATTTTTTCTTGTTTCCTTGAAGAAAAATCTTGGGATTTGTTTTTTTTTTCAATACTCAGTGAATAATAAGGCATCACACCATCTTAGGAAAATAATTAACCTTCTACAAATCACTAAACAAGTATTTTACATAGTTTGTTAACAAAATAAAATAATCTAGAGCTGAAAATCAGTTAGCATTCCTCTCTCCCTCTCAATGGAACTCCATTCTGCCCCTGGCATCCTGCACTTTTAGCTGGGAAAGGTGGGAAAGCTCATTATTAGAATGCAAGTTTCCAGGAAATGCTTCTTATGAAGCTAGATATTGTTTCTTCTTGGATTTAATCACTTCAAAGTTTTAAAAGATTTCCCAGTCTTGTGTAATCCCTCCATCAAAGAGGCTCATACAACCCTTTCTGCATCCCAGTGGATTGGCTTTATAAGTTGCTTTAGCTAAAACATGCTCATCACCTAGTGCCCAGTTTTTGATTAAATATCTCTCCAAACTTTATTACTCATCAGATAATAGAAACACTGACCATGATTGGACATCCTAGCTAGCAGCTTTTCTAGCTTCCACAGCCCTACAGGCCCCAGGATCATTCTCATGACATAATAAGGTATTAAAATAAAATTTAATTGGAGAGATAATTATCTGGGGAAAATTAGTGTTGAAGTCAAAGTGTTAAAATCATAAATGATTCACATGTTCCTCTGCAAAACCTTAGGGCATATTCACATTGTTTTTCATTATCACTACACCATGATCATCAGTGTCATGAGGACTACACAAACACTGTCATACTGGGGAGAAAACTGAAATATCAGGGTAGCTGTTATCCAAGCAGCTGTATCTAGAGGGCATTATCTAGTCTCAGCTCATTCTCTAATTCAATGCAATCCTTATGACTCTATCAGACTCCCTGCCTGAGGAATTCTAAACTTTCTTTTCTCTCTTCAATTTACTCCCTCCCTTCTACCTCTCAGCAAATATTGCTTCATAATTCATAAATTGTACCAATTCACTATGAATTCTCTCTTCTCTGTTCTCTATTTCAAAAGTCTATGACATTATATTCCATTAGATCCTCCTTTGCTCTTATCTCTGATTAATAGGTGATTTCCCATTAAGGCCAGCCCCTCTACTTATAACTTTCATATCCTCTTTTGGAAACTTGTTCCCATAGTCATATTCCCTGTTTCTCTACTTTTCAACTATATTCTGTCCATTATGTCCTTACCTGTTGCCCAGAGCATTGTTATGTCTCCCATAATCTTAAAAAAATTTTGCTTGACATTGCCATTACCTTAAATAAACTATTGTACTATATCTCCCTTCCATTTCACAGTCTATCCCCAAGATAAAGATGTCATACTCAATAACTCTATTTCCTTTATTCATGTTCACTTTTCAACTTGGTTTCTGACTTCATCATTCAAGTGAGTCTTCTCTATCCAAACTTGCAAGTAGTCTCAGTGACCAAATTTGGTAACCATTCTAGTCATTCCAAGTTCCCATTCTTTTTGCCTTTTCTGTAAGATTTCATATTACAAAGGTTTAGGATTAACTACAAAATTATACATCCTGCTCTAACTTTGAGTATTCTCTAAGATTCTATCTGGGGTTTTCCTCTTCCTCCTCCTCCTCCTCCTCTCCCTTTTTTCCTTCTTCTGTTTTCACTATAGAATGTTGATCCCTTTTTCCTTCAGTTATAACAATCCTTTATGAAAAGAAATCAAGATAAAACAAATATTATTATTGTTTCAGAACTGTTAGTCATAGAAGAAAGAAAAGAAGAAGAGAGAAAACCCCCAAACTCTTCATGGCACAGAGATGTGGTTCTGGAATCAAAATAGGGAGCTTTCAGTTGTCCTTAGGTGGTTTTTCCTGGATGTTTCTACATTACCCAGTATTGTGTGTGTTCCTGCAGACATATACTGAGTTATTCTATGAGCTTTCAAAGATCTTAATCAAAAGGAATAACAATGAATGCTGGTGATGAACTATTACCAATTGAGTAGCAATTATGTCCTTAATAAAGTTTTTGGACCTCTTTCTCCTCTCTTGAGCATTGATGTCAATCATTATAGGATTCTTATAGTAAAAATTCATGGGATCCTGACACACAAGGGTAGCTTAAGGGTGCCTAGGGATGTTTCAGGTACATACTTAACTTGTTTAGTTTTGACATCATGGAGTTCAATAATGCCTTTTCACAAATACTTGGTGCTCCTGTCAGAAACAATACTTCACACAATGAACCAGCAGCTTGATCTGACCCAAAATGGCATTATGTTCTTCCATTTTAATGCATTGCTCAATCTGCTTTTGTGAACTAATTTCAAAAAAGCACTTTTATGGAATCATGGATAGCCATTTCAATTAGGCTGGCTGGATTTCAAAAGAATCTCTTCAAAGCATTTCAAATAATAATTTCATCTATGAAAGGAAAGGAGAGATCAATGTTCTGTTCCCTGATGTGTTTCATGAAGTGCAGGAAGGGTACTCTACTCTAAAGAGGAGCTCAGAATCTCAGTTGTACATGCCAACGTCAGAGTCTATTCATAGAATCGTGAGTTAAAGAAGAGGAGGAGGAGAAATATCCAAGACATTTTCATTGTTAGCATAGCTTTTGTTCACAATCATATTAGTTGACAGCACAAAAAATTTTTCTTCTCAAAAACAGACTTCCAATAATCAGAGAGCCAAAAGTTCCATTTACCTGTTCGTGACACTTACTTATCACATGTCTCTTAGAGAAAGAGCACAGCAGTGATCAAATGTCAGATCTGTTTGGTGTACATGGATTGCTAACCATAGCAATAATCACTCTGCTCAGAACCTAGCATATATTTAAGTCTAGTCAAATTTTAGGAAGAATCAAAAAGAGAACTGTTGTTCACTAGGGGATCGGAGAACATAGGAAAGCTCAGTTCACATTCACTGAGTTAGTCCTATATAGAGGACTTTCCAAGGTCTTAGCTGTCCCAAAACATCTCCTCCTCTCTGATATGGTGCTTGAAATCACCACCATTTGAATCACTCCTGTGAGTTCAGGCACAGCATTGCCTCAAAAAGATTACTGCTAAAATACATCTGAGAGAATCACTTTGTAACCAATACAATGATACTCATTAAAACACTAGTATAGCCTAAATCACTTGGCTTACATGTAATATTACTATAGTTTTGTTTTACCAAAGAATTTTCCTCACAATTTTGTGAGGGTAATGATAAAAGTATGAGCATTCTCAATTTAGACATGAGGAAATTGAGGCACAGGAAGAAGAGTCTCTTGTCCAAGATCATTCAATGATTGAATGGCAAAACTAGTATTTGAAACCAGATTCCCCAAGCACAAATTTGTCTTTCCCACTATACCATTAGATTTGCTTGCAGGTAACTAACCAAGAGCAGAGACCAAAAGTAATGGTACACAGAGTAAGTGTTTATATTAGGATCTAGCAGTGCTAATATGTTTTGAAAGAATCAGGAAATATCTGGAGTCAGTTGTGCATGTCAGTCTCAAAGTCTATTCATAGAATCTCGAGTTAAAGAAGAGTAGGAGGCATATCCAAGAATTGATGACTTTTTAAATTCTATGGCAACCTGTGGAAAAAAGACCATCACCATATGGAGCTAAGGTAATCAGAACACAAAGTGATAGTGTGCTGTAAAACAGGAAAAGTACCCACAAGTAAAGGAAGAAAAATAAAGTTTTGTAGGAAAACACACAAATTCAATCATTTTACCTGTTTGTTACCTGAATTCTCAAACACTTCAAATTAATATGCCCTGACTGAACTTGCTGTATTCCTCTCTACAAAAAAACCCTACCCTCCTTCAGTTGTTTGCCCCTCAAATTGAAATAATTACTCTATCACCCACCAAATAAGCCACAAACTCCTTAAGTTTACATACGGCATGGATCCAGTTCATCTTTCTAGTTTTTCTTTTAGACTTATTCCTCTTCATTCTCTTATGGTTAAATTGGACTAATTGTTCTTCCCCGTTCACTTTCCTCTCCCACATCTTGGCAGTTTCCAATGTGACTCACTATGTTTGGAATGGACCCCCATTCATTCAGATCCTCACATATCTTCTAGTTCAAATCATTCTCCTTCCTCAGGTTAAGATTCAAGAAGTATAACCTCCAAGAAGCTTTTTGTTCTCCTACTGGAAGTTGGATCCTTGAATCTTTCATTCCACTTTTCAAATTCCCTTGTGTACCTCAAGACTTCAATATAGTCATAGTCTCATTCATGTGGATGCTCCTGCCAATCACAATCTGTTCATAAACTCTCATCCTATGAAATTCTCATCCTCCCATAAATCTTTAAAAAAAGAAACTTGGGTCTTTCTTTAGATCAGGGGTTCTCAAATTTGGGAGGTTCCTATACCATTTAATTTTAGTAAACTTCATGCTCCCTCTTTGAAATGAAAATAAATACATTCTAAAATTTATTATGCATATAAGAAATTTAAAAAGATTAATTTAAGTAGTATAATATGTAATTTAAGTAGTATAATATCAAATATTTCTCATAGTCCTTTGTATTTCATGCTACATGGGAAGTACTTTCTTAGGAGAGGATGAGAGAGATTACCAGGGTAACATTTACATTATAATTCTTGCTATATGACTATCCTACCTCTGTTTCTGATTATATATTTCTTAGATTACATCTTTTTACACCACTTTTGTCATATAAGTTATCATTGATAATAATGTGCAGCCTGTTTAAGTTCCTGTACTTCTCTCCATTGATCTTTCTTTTTTTTATTTCTAAGTTTATTTTATTTATTTTTTTATAAAGCTTTTTATTTACAAAACATGAGTGACCTTTCAACATTGACCTTTGCAAAAAAAACCTTTTTTTTCCCCAAGCTTTTCCTTTCCTTCTCCCCACCCCCCACCCCTAGATGACAGGTAATCTAATACATGCTAGATAGGATAAATTATATGACAAATACAGTACATGTATACATATTTATACAGTTATCTTACTGCATCCATTGATCTTTCTTTGGGCCATCAGAAACTGACTTTTTATTGTGGTGTACCCTATTTAGAGCCATATAGCATCACTGGGAAAATACTTATGTTGAAAAGATGGGTTTTTATTTAAATATCAATTTGAGATTCTTGAAAGAACTACATAATTTCCCAAATTCAATCAAGCCCATTTCTTCAATTGAGAGTATAGCACACTGCTCATCTGCAATACCTCTCAATGTTATATACTAATTCAGTGTGCTATCAATTCAACCATATATCATAGACTAAACAATTAACATGTTTCATCCATTTAGTTTTTCCTGCATAATCCATTAAGAACTCTTCTGAGGGATTGTAGATCTCATTAAGGACCCTCTATTGTATTTTGATGCTTGAGAAAATCAACACAATGACATCCACAAACAGAAGAAGGCCTTTTCCATTTAGACTAAAGGGTCTTAATGTTTTTTGTAGCATGGAACCCTTTAACAATACAGTAAAACCTATGAATCCCTTCTAGGAATATTTTTAATTCATAATTTATGGAAATTCTAAATCTCAATTAAAGATTAGTTAAAATAAAGGTATAGTTTTTCCCTATCAAAATTCACAGACCTCCTAAAATCCATCCATGGACTCCAAGCTAAGAATCTCTAATAGACTCTGGGACAAAATATTCTCAGAAACAATGGCTAATGTCTCTGGGAAATCAATCACTCTTTTAGCATTCATTAAGTATCTATTATGTGACAGTCACTGTACTAAGAATCAAGAATACAAAGAAAGACAAAAATAGCCCCTACTCTTGAGGTGCTCCCTATTTCGTGCTTCTCTTCACACTGATAATTGAACAAAAATATTTGTTATTGTTGTCACTGAGGAATCTTATATGATCTGGAGATAAACATGATAGATAATGTCAGTAAGAGGTGACTCCTTAAGGCTATACTTGGCTCTGTTCACTCAACAAATAACTACCATGGAATTTTATATTCTCTGCATCTTTGAGTCAGCTGAACAACTATGAAGATATATCCTGTAGTAAGATATAATTTGTGAAAGTTTGTCTATTTTCTCCTAATATTTTTCAACAAGGCTACCTGCACATAGAAAATTCTCATGAAGATCTTCTAGGCATGAGAAAATAAAATTATAATCAATATTTATGTCCTTTAAATAACCTATTTTGGGGATAGTAATAGCATATTGTTTTTTTCCAATTATTTATTACCTTTCTCTTTTCCAGACAACTTGAAAATCTTTTTCTCAATGCTTTCAAAATTTTATTTTCTCTGACATGAATTCTTCCTGTGTATATTTGACTAGCTCTGGTTACTGTTATTACCTTTGTCTTCTTCACATTCATGAAATCAGCTTCATCATTTAGAACACGGGAGTCTGATATGTTGAAATACAAATATGTCAGTTTCACCATCATTAATGAAGGAAAATGTTATAGAAATGCTGTCAGATCTAGTCCATCTTTCATTTTTTTGTTTTCTTTATTACAATTTCATCTATAAAAGTTCTTGCAATGATTTTATTTAACTAGAAATCCCATCAAGTTTTCTGCAGACTCATTTTTAACCCTTCTGCTCTCCACTATTTTTTGATCTGATACCACTTATCTTATGATGGTAATCTCTGTAAGATTTTGCAGATGAATTTATATTTTAAACTGAGTTTATTTGTGGTTGCCATGTAAAGTCATCAACTATTATTTAAATGAGAACATTATGGGACTCTTTTGGCATCCTCATTGTGATGATTGCTTTATGTTAGTAAAACTTATGTTGATGATAGTTTAAATGATGATAGTTCATAATAATGCTTTTTCATTTATTCATTTCCCATTTTCAAAGTCAATAGTTTTTTTAATAAGGTTAAAGATGTCACAATAGAATACAGTAGCAAATTTTCCTTTCAGCTATATTCCACCACTTGATTTGGTATTTATTTTGATCTTTAGAGTAACAAATCAATTATCTTATTACATACAAACAGCAGATTTGGAAATGACTCTAAGGTACCTTCAATAGGAATGTAGAACATTCTTGAAAAGATTTCATAAAGATTAACAAAGAAGCATTAAGGCTGTCTCAAAGGTAATAGACATTCCCTCATTAAAATCCTTCAAGCAAAAGCTGGAAGATTACTTATTAGGTATATCATCCTGGGGAAACTTTGAGGATTAGATTAGAAGAGATGACCCCTGGTGCCCTTTCCAATTCCACAATTCTTAAACTGTGTGAAATGTCATTGCTTAGCACATTAGCTGTAATCTCCCTCACTTCTAGACTGTGAAAATGGCCTTCTTCCTCAAATCTTTCCCCATTCTAGTCCATACTCCAAACAACTGCTAAAATTATTTTCCTCAAGCACAGACCTGATCACTTTACTTCTCTAGTCAGTAATTCTTTTCTTCCCTATTCAGCAAGTCTGGTTGCTTCCTAATGCCTTGAAGATGAAATCATAAATTGCTCTTTTGGCTTGTAAAGCCCTTTTCAACTTGGCTCAAATCTATATTTCCAGAGTTACTATAAACTACTTCCCTTTCTTTATTCTATAGTACAGCCACACTACCAATCCATCTGTTTCTCACACATGACACTCCATCTCACATATGTATGGCTTTTATTGACTGTCCCCCATGCCTTCCCTATTGCCTTCCTAATTTTCACCTCAAGTCTTAGTTTAGACATCACCTTCTACATGAAGTCTTTTCTCCCTACTTATTAGTGTCTTCCTTTTCTAATAAACCATATTGATTATAATAATAATTATTATTTATAATATATATGCTTATGTACATATTGAGAACAGACATTGTTTTATTTTTGGTTTTGTATCACTAGCATAGTGCCTGGAACATAGTAAATACACTTAACAAATGCTTGTAGACTGATTGATATGGTAGATTTTTTGCTTTTAGGTATTTGGAATTTTATCATTCTATGCTTTCAAGATTGCATTACTTCTAGTACCAATTTCTTTTGGTTTACTTGGCCCTTTGTAGCTGTTCTTCCTGTATCAAATCAGAGGAAAAGATTACACTGGATTTCATTTGGAAAATAGCTAGCACTTTCAAATTTTTAAGTTATTCCCTTAAATAGAAACTTACATTCTTAACACAATTTTCTTCTATGATACTCCATGTTTGCAAATCATAGAACAATACTCTTTTAATAATTAAAATTGTGGATCATCCAAACAATAATGGAAGGATGCATGGAAGAGAAGGAGGAAGAGGAAGAGAATGAATTGTTATTGTTGTAATAATTAATACTAGCAAGCATTTACATAGCATTTGGAGGTTTTAGAGGAACTGAACTGATATTCTTTCATTGAATCTTCAAAGTAACCCTCAAAGGTACATTTCATTATTATCTTTGGTTTTGTAGATGAGGCAGCAGGCAAACAAAAGTTATGTAATTTACTGTCATTAAGTACCTGAGGCAGGATTTGAACCCAGATCCTTCTTCCTGATTCCAAGTCCAGTACTCCCTACACTCTGTCTCCTAATCCTACCTAATAAGTTTTAGCATATCACTAACAATGAAGTAGGTTACAACATATAATCAACAAATGAGAATCAGAAAAAGAGGTAGATGAATTCTGTGGTCAGAATAAGAGATAATAAATTAATAATATGAGACATGTGCTGGTACACCCAGGCACAGCACCTATATTGAGGTGTTACGGTTCATAATGATCTGCTGATATGCTGAAGTTTGTGATGAAAGAACCCAAGTCAGAAATCAAGACTATTTTGTATCCACTTTCCTCACCACCTTGTCTCTTGCAATTCCTCTTTCCATCTACCAATAGCTAGCTGACCCACTTCATCAGGATTCTTGTGTAACTTGAAGAACCTGTGTTTTAATTAAATAAAGCTTAATTATCACCTTAAAATAGACATGAATGTTCCTCAACACAAAAGAAGTGTTCCCATCCATCTGCTTCTGAGTTAATAAACCTCAGCTCCCAGAAAAATGTGATCAAGAACAAGAATTTAAACAGAATCTTAAGGTGTGTAAAGTATTTTAAATATTATCAAGTGTTAGACTCATGAGATAGGTGCTATCAGTTATCCCCATTTTAAGATCAGGAACTGAGACAGACATTAAAAGACATGCTAGAATCACACAGCTAGTGAATGAATGTCTGAGACTGGATTTGAATTCAGGTCTTCCTGACTCCAGATCCAGTTCTCTTTCCATTGCAATACCAAGCTAATATTAGTAATAATAATTAATAATAATGATAGACAATTATAATAAAAAATAATAGCAATTCACATTTAAGTAGGCTTCAGTTTTGAAAAACTTAATGTTATAATAACCTGGTGAAGTATATAACTCAAATGTTACAAATGAAGATATTCAGAGATGAAATGACTAGATCAAGGACTTGAATCCAAATCATTTGGTTACAATACAGAATGATTTCCACTGTACTACACTACCTCTTAAAAATCCATGAGAGCAATGAGGACAGTGTGGTTATCCCCCTTTACAGTTAAAGAAAAGCTAAAGATCAGGTGTTTAAGTGGTTTGTCACACAGAGAATAAGCAATTCCAAACTCCATGTTTCTCCTGTGAAAGCACTGTCTCACTAATAATATTATGGAAAGAAAAAGCACAGGGATGTTTTCAGTGGATCAAATAGAATGCAAGTACCTTGAGAAAAGGAACAATTTTTTGTTTTGTTTTCATATCCCAAGTACTCAGTACAATGCTTGGGACATAGCAGACACTTAACATCTTTATTGAATGAATGAATAAATGAATACAGAAGACATATAATTCATATATATTTTTGGAGGAGATTATTTATCATTAACAAGGCAGGAATACCATAAAGAGTACTTTCCATTCTTGCTTCCCACATTTTTCAGTCTCAAAGAGGGCTAGGTGGCCCAAGAAACCTATGAACATATGTTTATGTCTAGTAGTTAGAGAGCACCCCTCTCCTCCTTTCCTTCCCTCCCTCTCTCCCCTCCCCCCTTCTCTTTCTCTCTCTGTCTCTCTCTCTGTGTGTGTCTCTCTCTCTCTGTTTTCTCTCTGGGTCTCTGTCTCTGTCTCTGTCTCTCTCTCTATCTCTATCTCTGTCTCTCTGCCTCTCTGTGTCTCTCTCTGTGTATCTCTATATGTTTGTCTGTCTGTCAGTCTCTGTCTTTTTTCTGTTTTTGTTTTTCTGTCTCTCTGTGTGTATCTCTGTTTGTCTATCTCTCTCATCTCTCTCTGTGTGTTTCTGTATCTCTGTCTGTCTGTGTGTGTGTCTCTGTCCCTTTTTCTCTCTCTTTCTCTCTCTCTCTGTCTCTCTGTTTCTCTCTGTGTGTGTCTCTCTGTCTCTCGCCCCTATTTCTCTGTCTCTTTTTCTCTCTATCTCTCTCTGATTCACTCTCTTGCTCTCTCATTTGCCCAGTCTCACTCTCATTCTGGCTCTCCTTATTGTAGAAGAGATCGTAGAAGCATAGATTCAGAGCTAGATGAAATCTTCAGGTCTTCTAGTTCCCATTTAAAAGATTAAGTAACTCTCTCTTAAATATTAAGCAACTGAGACCCAAAATTGGTGAAGATTCTCTCTTCCCAAGGTCACCCAGGTAGTAAGTGCAGAGCAGGGATTGAGCCCATGTTTTCTGAGTCCATTCAAATCCAGCAATCTTTCCACTGCACCACACTGCCTTCTCATTCACAGAGGATGGATTTCATGGCCTCACCATTTTTTTCTGGTTCTAACACTTTCTAAGTCTGGAGTTTCAAGCAGAGTGGCACATTACCCACCAATTTAGAGTATGAACCTGTTATGTCCAAGTTGGTAGTCTTGCAAGTTGTTATGGATAGAAATATACTCCTGATTACCAGACTTCTGGTAATAAGCTTCTCACTTAATCCTTAATACACTTAATTCAACAAGTATGTGCTTGGGAAGAACAGACCCACAATCCCTTGGTAGGGTATCTTTGGACACCTTTACTTGTTGGTAGGACTTGTCAGAGTTTGCATTCCTCTGGCCTCAGCTTCCAGCCTCTGGAAACTTCAGTCACCTCCATGCCACAATTTAATTCTGTATCGATTCAATAAATATTTGTTTATGATAAAGTACCAAAGATAGAATTTAATGTGAAGAATTAGCAGTCATAATAGCAACCATGAAGAAAATGGATTTCAGAGATGAGTCTGTCACGAGATATTAATAGAAAACAGAACAATTAACTGGAACTTAAATATACAATAAACATTTAAGGGAAAGGAAGTTATGATTTGAAGGAAATAAATTTCCTCTGGATTTTTTTCTCTCTCATATTGACGCAGTTATTTCTAAAATAAAATAATCTGAAAGTGTTTTTTGCTCTATAAACTAGGAAGGGGATTTTTTCCATTGAGGATTTTATTCTTTTCCTTCTGACATCTTACCAGGTACATAGTGACTTTTCAATAGCCTAGATTGAAAGAGCTATTTTTGAGGCTGTCAACATCAATTTGCCTACAGGAAAAAAGAGTTGGAGCCTTGGGCAAATAGCATGTCACCAATGACAGGATTTAGGACTGGAAGGAAATTTAGAGATCATCTAATCCAACCCACTCTTTTAATGAAAAGGAAATGGACACTCAAGAAAGGAAGTAACTTGAACAAAACCTCCTGATTAGTAACTGTGAGAGCTGAAGCTGAAACCCAAGCCTTCGGAATTTAAACCCAGTTTTAACCCATTCAGAGAGGATGTTAGAGACAGCTTGATGGTACAGTGCATAGAACACTGGTCCCAGAGTCAGAAAAATCTGAATTCAAATCTTGCCTCAGTTAAATAACTATATTACTTTGAACAAGTAATTTAACCTTTGTATCTGCCTTTGTTTTACCATATGTAAAAATGGGAATAATAGTAATACCTGCCTCTCAAGGTTGTTGTGAGAATGAAATGAGATAATAAATAGTGTTTAAAGCACTAGTTAAATAATGTTATTGTTGATTTTGTTGATATATTATTTATTATTCTGGTTCTCCTGCAATAATAGGGTTTTATTCTGCTTTCTCTAAACTTTTCACATCTGACTCTGTACCTCATTTGGAGTTTTCTTGACAAAGATGCTGGAGTGGCTTGACATTTCCTATTCCAGCTCATTTTACAGATGAGGAAACTGAGGCAAATAAGTCACACAGCTAGTGTCTGAGGCTGGATCTGAATTCAGATCTTCATGATTAAAGGCCCAGCACTTTATTCAATAGGCCTCCTACCTGCCCCTTTCCTTAAACATTTGTAAGGTAATGGGATTTTACATTGCATTTGTGTAGGCATTTGTGTGTGTGTGTGTGTGTGTGTGTACAGATGTATATATATATATATGTATATATACATATATATACATATATATTTTTTCTATTTTTAACTTTTGATAATGAGATTTATGACATTTCTCTTTATATTTCCTTTAGTACTTAACTCAAAGCCTTGAACAAATTTTGAAGCATTAAATAAATGTGACCTTGTCAGATCAGAGTGCTGGACCTGAAGGCAGGCTATCTGGGCCCCACATTGAGCTCTGACACTTCCTGAATTTTAGTTTCCTCATCCATAAAACAGGGATAATAACATTTGACTTAACAACTTCACAGAGTTATAGTAAAAAAGCTCTTTGTATACTATTTTAATTAATACATTTTGCCCCAATTAAAATAATTTTAAAATATTTTTTAACATTTTCAGGTCTGAATTCTATTCCCTTCTTCCCTTCCTTCCCCCCTTTCCTTAAATGAAAAGCAATCAGAGATAGGTTATACCTATACAATCATATAAAACATTTTCATATTAGTCATTTTGTACAAGAAAACTTGAATAAATGAAAAAGAATGAAAGGAAGAAAATGAAAAATAATATTCTTCAGTCTGTATTCAAACAGTATCAGTTCTTTTGTCTGGAGGCAGATAGTATGTTCCTTCATTAGTCCTTTGGCATAGTCTTGGATTATTGTATTGCTGAGAAAAGATAAGTCAGTGAACAATATTGCTGTTACTGTGTATAATATTCTAATGATTCTATTGACCTTGCATCACTTAATGCAGGTTCTTCCAAGTTTTTCTGATATTATCCGGGCTGTTGTTTCTTATAGCATATAATATTCCATTATTATCATATATCACAATTTATTTAACCATTCCCCAGTTGATGGATATTCCTTCAATTTCCAATTATTAGCCATTACAAAAAGAGTTGTTATAAGTATGCTTGTACTTGTACACTTTTAAAGGACAGTTAGATGGCACAGTGTTTAGGGCATGAGGTCTGGAGTTTATCTTTAAGAATATCCATCTTTAAGAGTCAAATTTAGCGTCATACTTAAAAATAAGTCTGGCCTCTAATTACCTCAGTTTTTTCATCTGTAAAATTTGCTAGAGTGGGAAATGCCAAACCATTCTAATGGTTTACCAAGAAAACCCTAAATGGTATTATGAAAAGTTATACAGGACTAAAAACGACTAAAATCAACAACAAAAAAAACACTTTTAATGTTATATGAATGCATTGTCTTTATAAAGTTTCCAGGATCATAGATTTAGAGTCAGAAGGGATTTTAGAGATCATTGATCTAACTCACTTTTTACATGAGGAAACTGATAATAAGAGAATTTTCCCAGGATCATACAGCTGCTAAGTGTTTGAGGCAGAATTTGAACTTCTCCAAGAGAAGCATTCAGCCCATGCACTCACTACCTAGTTGACTGTGCAAAGAAGATGCATTCTACCTAGAAGCAAAGAAAATAATTGTCAATTATTTAATAATAATTATTAAGTAATAATTTTATAACTTGATATTAATTAATTGCTTTTGTTATGTTGTTAATATTAAATAAAATTATAGGTGATATTTATTTAAAATTTGCAAACTTTACAATAGCCTTATGAAGAAGGTGCTTCAAAAATCATTATCCCCATTCCTCATGTAAGGAAACTTTGTCTCAGAGACATGAAGTGAAATCCCAATGATTCTAACTCCATATCCAACATTCTTTCCACTATACTACCTTACCACCTTTCTATCAAGCTCTATTTTCCTTATTGGCTCCCAATAAAGTCCTCAATACAAAGAAAGAACAAATTAGAGCAATTCCAAACTGTCCCCAGTATAAGAGGTGAATGGGAAAGAGAATTTACAGTTAAGGACAGGCCAGACTCTGGGAGTTTGTGGTTTAATAATATAATCTATTTTACAATCTGGATAGCATTTGTTTTGTGATCCAATAGATTAGTTTATTTTAAAAAAAGTCTCCCAGTAAATGTAAATGACATATAAAAAAATTGTCTTTGAAACCCATATAATTGGACCCTTTAGAGGGAGAAATGTTGCCCATAAAGAGAGGAAAGACATCTTCTATCTTCAAGAATTTTTCACTTTACCTTAGTCTTACTCACAGAGAAAAGTGAAAAATTTACATATTCTTTTGGCAACCTTCAGTAGCTGCCAGTCATGGGTCATAAGTACAATTACTATTTTTCAAATGTTATATTATCATTTAGGAAATTACCCCTCTCCATATCCCTATAAAGTAGAACAGCAACAAATCAAACCTTTTTCTTATATGTGTTTATAATGATTGTTTTTAAAAGAAGCCTTTTGATAATGACGAATGTTGGAGGGGATGTGGGAAAACTGGGACACTGCTACATTGTTGATGGAACTGTGAACGAATCCAACCATTCTGGAGAGCAATTTGGAACTATGCTCAAAAAGTTATCAAATTGTGCATACCCTCTGATCCAGCACTGTTTCTACTGGGCTTATATGCCAAAGAGATCTTAAAGGAGGGAAAAGAACCCACATATAGAAAAATGCTTGTGGTAACCTTTTTGTATTGGCAAAAAACTGGAAAATGAACGGATGTCTATCAATTGAAAAAATGGATAAATAAATTATGGTACATGAATGTTATGGAATATTATTGTTCTGTAAGAAATGACCAGAAGGATGATTTCAGAGAGGCCTGGAGAGACATAAATTGATGCTAAGTGAAATGAATAGAACCAGATCATTATACACAGCAATAACAAGATTATATGATGATCAATTCTGATGGAAATGGCTCTCTTCAACAATGAGATGATTCAAACCAGTGAATTGTTCAGTGATGAAGAGAATCATCTACACCCAGAGAGAGGTAAATGAATGTGGTTCACAACATAGCATTTTCACCCTTTTAGTTGTTGTTTGCTTGCATTTTATACTTTTTTTACTTCTTTTTTTTACTGGTTTGATTTGATTTTTCTTGTGCAGCACAATAATTGTATAAATGTGTATGCACATATTGAATTTAACATATATTTCTACCATATTTAGCATATATTAGATTATTTGCCATCTAGGGGAGGATGTGGAGGAAAGGGGAAAATTGGAACATAAGGTATTGCAAGGGCTAATGTTAAAGAATTGTTCATGCATATGTTTTGAAAAATAAAAAGGTTTTTTTTGTTTTCTTTTTGCTGAGGCAATTGTGGTTAAGTGACTTGCCCAGGGTCACACAGCTAGGAAGTGTTAAGTGTCTGAGACCACATTTGAACTCAGGTCCTCCTGACTTCAGGTCCTCCTACAATATAGGACCTGGAATAAGGAAAACATAATTAAAATCTGGTCTCATATATTTATCACCTGCAGGACCTTGGGCAAGTCACTTAACCCTATCTGTCTCAGTTTCCTAATCTGTAAAATAAGGGTATTAATAGCTCCTACTTCTTACAGGTTTGTTGTGAGGATAAGATAAGATATTTCTAAAACATTTTGCAAAACTTAAAGACTGTATATACATGCAGAAAGTTATTATTATTATCATTATAAAAATGTGAATGCAACACATATTAATCACCTATTGTACATAGATCACTAGGCTCTTTTCTGATGCAGGTACAGAGTAAAAATAAAATCCTGTTCTCATAGTATTTATGGAACTGGAAGGAATCTTAAAGGTCTTACTCCAAACTTATGTGTTCTAGATAAAGAAACCCAGAAAGGGTAAGGGAGAACCAATTAATCTTACCAAGAGCCTACTATGGTGCTCTCTCAAAATAGTCATTCCTCATGTTCAAAAGTGTTATGGTCTACATTTCTACAAACTTACTTCTAATTTTATTTGCAGTGACTTGTCTGTCTATTACTCTCCCTCCAACAAACTATAAGCTCCTTGAGAGTAGGAATGATTTCATTTTTGTCTTTGAATTTTAATTGCTTAGAATAACAGGCCTAATGTATAGCATGGGCTCTAATAAATAAGTGCTTGTTGAATTTAATTGAGATGGCCTGAGCCGAGTCACTCCTTCAAGGATAGCTACCAATGAATTCATTTGTAGGATCCTAACATACAAGATATAACAATGAAGCCCACTTTACACCTCCACCCCGAAAAAAGTGTGTAATCACTCAAGGACTGTGGTAGTGGCAGAAACTGGAGTAAAGTAGAAAGAGATGTAAATTAGAAAGAGATCTCACCTGAATTGTATGATGATAATTAGTGCTTGTAAAGCTTTCTACACAGCTTGTAAATCCCTGCATTATAATTTTGTACATGAGGGCCAAGAAGAAACTTTGAACCTGATTCAGAACAGATTTTACTGGCACTGAATGGCAGATGATGGACAAGAGTGGGACTTTGGCTTCTTTATACAGCAGGAAGCATTATATACTTTTTTTTTCAATTTTTAATGCATCATAGACCAATCAGAAGAATAAATAGCAAGATGTGAAAACATCAGACAGTGAAAGGACAAAAGTCAAAGAAGATTATAGTTGGAAGAAACCTTCAGTCACAAACTCTCTTGTCTATTTTCTTATCCATAAGATGGGGAAAGTAACAGGACCCACCTCACAGGGTTGTGAGGATCAAATGAGATAATATGTGCAAAGTGCTTTGCAAACCTTAAGAAGTAGTATTGTTATTATTACTATTATTATTATTATTAGTCATTAAAAATCTAGCCAGATAATCCTTTTTTATCTCTGCCTTTCAGAATCTTTCCTTTCCTTTAAGATTCAGCTCAGGAACCAAGCCCACCATTAAATCTTCTCTAATCCCTTCATGTGAAGAATGATTTTGGATTTCTCTTTTATCCCACCATACCTATCCTATAATATATCTATGTGTATAGATGTCATTGGGTGACACAGTGGATAGAGTGCCAGTCCAAGAGTCAGATGAACCTGAGTTCAAATGTGGCCTCAAACATTTACTAGTTGTGTGACATTTAAATTCATTTGCCTCAGTTTCCTCATCTGTAAAATAAGCTGCAAAGGAAATGCCAAATCACTCCAGTATCTTTGTCAAGAAAACACCAAATGGGGTCATGAGGAGTTGGATATAACTAATTGATGAAACAACAACAAACTAGGTGTTATCTCTCCCAAGCAGAATGTAAACTACCTGAAGGCAGAGTTAATCATGTTTTAGTCTTTGTTTCTCCAAATTCTTGTCCAGAGCATTGCACAGTAAGGAATTGTTACATGTTGGCTGAATGTAAAGGAAACCGCCCTTGTTTTATTGGTGAGGAAATAAGAGACTTGACAAATATGCTCTAAGGAAACTCTTTACAGTCACAGGGCTAATAATCAAGAAGTCCAGAACATAATAAGCCCAAGTCATACAATTCAAATTGCAGTGATCTTTCTATCTCAATTGGCAAAATTACTGTAGTTGAACTGTAGTAGAAACATATTCAACAATAAGCATTTATTGAGCACTTTTCTCTATGTAAGACTCTTGAGCCAGGTATTGGGAATACAAAAATAAATAAATAAATAAATAAATAAACTTTCCTTCAAGTATTTTATGGTGTATTTTGGGAATTAAAATAAGAAACAATTAAAATTATAAGGGACCAGTATAATAAAAGTGAAGGAAAAGTACAAGAAGGGATGTGTCAGTATATATTCAATCAACAGTTATCTGGGGAGGAGGAAAAAGGGAAGAAAGTAATGTCCTGTGATACCCTTTTAAGTTTAATCTATATTACTAAGTATAGATAAACAACAAATTTGTATTTTTGACAATTTCAATGATGTAAATGCTCATATTGAAAATTTTTAGCAATCAGCTCTCAGGAGCCAGCGTAAGGTGGTACTAATACAGCCCTTCACCATATAAGCAAAAGTTTAAAAGAATATTTCAAAAGGGCAAGATCATTTCTAGATGTACTAGTCATAAATCTAGACCCCAATAAGATATTAAAGATCAAGTGACTTGAGCCCTTACCTTTATAGATGAGGAAAGCAACTCCCAGACAAGGGAAAATAGCTTGCCCAAAATCATACAAGGAGTAAGTAGCTGAACAGAATTTAAACCTGGATTCTAATTCTAAATCTAATGTACTTTCTAGTATACTATTCTGTCTCTCAGGAAAATTATGCTATATATTTTTGATTTGCTAATTTCTTGTAGGCAGTGTTTCAGCATAGATAATGAGCCAGCCTTGGAGTCAGAGAGTCAAGTTCTAGAAATGTCTGAAAGAAATATGCTAGTTGGATGACTTTAGTCAAGTCACTGGATTCAAATCAAGCTCTAGTACCCCAGACACTTTAAGTTTCAAAGGTGATGGTATTATTCTTTGGGAGAAGGAAATTCTTAAGAGGAATTTTCTACATCAATGAAATTACAAATTTGGTGCCAAAAAAACCCAACAACAACTCTTGCTATTTATACATATATGTCTCTCTTAAACTGTAGGCTCCTTGAGGACAAGCACTATGTTCTTTTCCATCTTTGCAGTACCTTGTACATACTTATCACAGAATCCAATGTAAGAACTAGAAGGAAAGTTATAGACTATCTAATCCAACTTTTTTCAGAAGCAAAGTCCAGAAAAGGAAAAGGATATGGGGAAATTTGGGTAGAATTCAAACCTAGGTCTTCTGAGTTTGATGGCCATCCTCTTTTTTTTACCATATTGTGTGCCTGTCACAATTCCTTGGACATAATATGTATTTAATAAAGTACAATAGGCATTTAATAAATATGTGCTCCCTTCCCTCTCCTCTCTTCTTGAAAAGGGCATAATAATAAAATACTTTCCCACACTCCAGGAGAAAAGGAAAATGATATAATTGTGGAAATAATAATTCTCATATGTATAGAATTGAAGGTTCCCAAAGTATTTCCTGTGCTACCTGTTCAACAGGTAATGCAAATATTATTATTATCTTTCCTATTTTACAATTTATGAAATGGCTTATATGAGATGGAGTTGATGGCTTACCAATAGTCACAGTTAATGAGACAGGATTCAAATACAACTCTATCCCCTTTATCAAGCTACCTCTTAAGTAAAAACCAGAAAAGTTATCGTTAATAATTTTTTTAGTTTCCTATAAAGATGATTGATTTGTGATTCAACAAAGGAGTCTATGAGAAAGGAAGTAAGCATTCATTTCAAATAGCATAAGCTACTCTGGATGCTGGACAGTTCCTTTCTCTTCTTTATGCTTTTCTTTTCCTTTCACTATAAAGTGCCTGCAGAATTAAAGATAGCTTGCTCTCTATAGACGTTAGTCTGGCTCTATCCAAATGTTTGCCAACAAAACTGGGGCTATTAGACAACCCATTTGGCAGCAGTTAATTAGTGACCATTCAGGCAATCAATATCATCAAGATGGTACATTACAGAAAAGAATGGCCTAAAGAATACAGTTAAGCATTATACCTATCAATGATATTTTCAGTGTGACAAATATCTAATTTGTAGGCCATCCTATATAAGATTAGGCAAGTATTAAAGAACTGATGTCAAAAAGGTCCTGGGTTAGAAGCAGTCAACTAAGCCCAGAAATTTTAGACAAGTTGACCATCTGTCTCAATTAAGTGAGTTTCCGAAATCACACTTGATGACCAACTCTCCAAAACTTGGAGGCTTTACACCAGAAAGATATCACAAATTCTGTAATGCTCTAAAGTTTAAAAATTATATCCTTCACAATAATCTAGAGAGAAAAATAATACAAGTGCTATCATTTCCATTTTGCAAATGAGGAAAATTAAGACCCAAAAAAGGTTAAAATGACCTACCCGAAGTCTTGGAATTAAAAAACAGCACAGCTGAGATTCTAGTAGTGGTTTCAGCAGATTTCAAAAGAAATATCCCAGAACTCTTTCTATTATTTCACACTGGTCCTTTCTGGAATCACTTAAATCTTTCATTCATAAGTACACAGACACATTGCCTAAAAAAGAGAATAACCACAGCTGGAGCATTATTTTAAAATTCCAAAGTAAAACAGTAACATCGGTATTAGTAACTTCAAAACAACCCTTATATACTTAGTTTCCATTTTAGGATTGTATTAGAAGGGAGAAAACTGAGGCATAACTGTATGATTAGAAATATGCACACAGCAATTTAGAAGTTATTGCCACCAGTATTTTCCAAATGGTTTCAGATTTCCCATCATAGAACACTTATGCCTAAAAAATTCTGCCAGATATTTGCAATATTTTTTTCTTTAAATGTTTCTTGTTTTAATCATATCCCCATTTTGATGTTAGGTTTGAATCTACAGGAAGACCTCAGAAATATGATAAAGCATTCTCACAATTGTCCTTTCCGGGGGACGCCTGATTATAGGAAGGGAAGGAAGAATGAACCTAATGAACTCTGATTATCTATTTCAGATACAAAATCAAATGAACCTGGGACTTTGGCATTTCCAAATATAATAATGTCAGCTGACATTTACATAGAGGTTGTTTTTTTTTTTTTTGGAGGGGGGTAGGCAATTGTGGTTAAGTGACTTGCCCAGGGTCACACAGCTAGGAAGTGTTAAGTGTCTGAGTTCAGAGTTGAACTCAGGTCCTTTTGACTTCAGGACTGGTGCTCTGTCCACTGTGCCACCTAGCTGCCCCCCAACATAGAGTTTTAATATTTAATATATATTATCTCGTTTGATCTTTATAGAAGCTAGACTGGTAGATGCTCTCAAGATCATTTTACAGATAAAGATGCTGAGATATGTTTAGATTGAGTGATTTAATGATAAATCACACAACTAACAAGTGTAAAATACAAGATTCAAACCCAGAATTCCAAGTTCAGGATTATTTCTATCCTAGAAGCAACTATTGGTATGGTACAGGGCTTCTTAAACTTTTTTTAATTTTCAACCCCTTTTTGAAAGCCCAAGAAATTTTTTTATTTGACCATGGGTACATAGGTATATAAAATAGGTGTAGAAATCAAACATTTACTGATAATTAAGAAATTTATTTTAAAACAATTGTTTGGTACCCATGTAATTTTACCATTTATTAAAGATGAAAGCAAATTTGTATACTAATGAGATGAATGTGCTTGTTTGTTTTTATGCAAAGAATCAAATCTTGGAGGAATATTTGATATCTTTTATCGTTGCTAAATTTTTCACATTCCCACATTCAGTTATGTGACAACCCAACAACAATTTAAGCGAATTTGGTATAGTGTATGGAGTACACTAGGTCTGGATTCAAGAAGATCTGAATTTCAATCTGAGTCCAGATCCATACTAGTTGTGTAAGACTAAATAAATCCCTTAACCTCTATTTGTCTCAGTTTCCTCAACTGTAAAATGGGGATAATAATAAGCCTTACTCATAGGGTTATTGTGGGAATCAAATATTTATAAAATTTTCAAAATATTTATAAATGAGATAGTTATTAAAACTTAGCACGTCTGGCACATAGTACATGTTATATAAATGTTTATTCCTTTCCTTACCTTGCTACTCTTCACAAAGTCTTACTGACACACACATTGGAAGCCCCATATTTCACATGATCTTAAGAATTATTTTTAGGCATGGAAGAAGGATAGGAGAGGTAAAAGGGATATAGTGGAAAGAATATTGGATTTGGAGTTTGCAGAGATGCACTCAAATTCCAATCCTCCTAGTTAGCATCTTGATATCTTGGGCAAGTAAATTCATTTCTATAGACCTCAGTTTCCTTGTCTGTTAAATGAGAGAATTGGACGTGATGATTTCTTGGGTCTCTTCCAATTCTGAAACTATGATCTCAGGATATATTCTGATGTATAAATGACAATGCATTAAGCATGGGACTCAGTAGCAATTAAAGTGTCATGAAATGTGTAATTGAAGATTTAACAGCAGCTCCAAAGATTACAGTCCCAAAAGCTGCTTTGGCAAAAAGCCAGGAAGCTTGGGAGTTCTGATTATTTATATGTCATTTCATATACTTAACTCTTCCCAGTAGAGAGCTAAGAATGTTTTCCCATTAGTCAATGAACCAGAAAAACAAACAGCAGTCTTCTCACTAAGGATAATTAAAAAGAAAGATAATATTACCATATGCAAAGAAAATAATTCATCAATCAAGTGTGCAAAAAGTAGAGTGTAAGGACAATGTCCCTAATTCCTTTTGAAATGTTGCCCATGGGGGATAGAGCCCATCCACAAAGCACATCTACTCCAAGAGCCTTAGAAGAGTAACTATAGAAAGAATTTCATATCAGAAATTGTCAGCCATGCCCATCTAGAATCATAGACCACTGAGCAATTGGTCTCTGTTCAACTAATTAGATAAGCTGTAAGGTCTGTTTGATCACTTAAGGTCCAATTTGATCACTTAAATTCCAAGAAAGATTATTCTTAAACTTCTTGGATTTGATCATAGAATCTGCCCTTTCATCTGTGGGTATGCAATACAAAGTGGGTATTTTTTGGCCAGGATGATCCTTTTTGAGTGTCTTCAGTCATCATAATCAACAATAAATTGACCAAGAATAAGTTACCCAGCTAGAATGAGCATTATCTTCCAGGGAAGAAGATGGTCATTCAATGATATAGGAGAATTTCACCTATTTCTACTGAAAAGACCAGAACTGAACAAAAAATTTGATCTACAAACACAGAACACAAGAGAAACATAAAAAGGTAACAAGAAAAAATAACTCTTGAGAACTATATTTATGTTATAGATACTTATAGAATGAGGGTTGATTTTATGAATCGATTATTACATTATGATTATGATATGATTACTGTGATTTTATGATTATTATCATATGATTACTGTGATTTTATGATCATTATTATATGTTTATTGTGATTTTATGAATCTTATGATATGATAAACTGAAAAAGAAATTAGAGGTAGAAAAGGGATAACACTGGAAGAAGAGGAAAAGGAGGTAAAATAAGGGAAATTACATCACATGTAGAGGCAAAGAAAACCTATAATGATTGAGGGGAGAAAAGGGAGGGGAATGAGAATTGGGTTAATCTCCATCTCATCAGATTTGGCTCAGAGGGAATAATAGACGTACTTATAAGGAAACTGGAGGGAAGGGGGGGAAAAGGGGGTGGGTGGGGCTCTAAAGGGGAAGGATTGTTTGAGGGAAGTGGTTTTCAAAAGCAAAATAGTAGGGAGGAGGGAAAGGGGATAAGAAAGAGAAAAGCATAAGTTAGGGTAAATAAGATGACAGGAAATACAGAATTAGTTATTTTAACTGTGAATGTGAATGGAATGAACTCTCCCTTAAAGCAGAAGCAGATAGCAGAGTGGATTAAAAACCAGAATCCAACAATATGTTGTATACAAAAAACACATCTAAAACATAGAGATACATACAGGGTGAAGGTAAAAGGCTGGAGCAGAATCTATTATGCTTCAGGTGAACAAAAAAAAGCAGGGGTAGCAATCCTGATCTCAGACCAAGTAAAAGCAAAGATAGACTTAATTAAAAGAGACAAAGAAGGAAATTATATCTTCCTAAAGGGTACCATAGATGATGAAGCAATATCAATACCAAACATATATGCACCAAGTGGTATAGCAGGGAAATTCCTAGAGGAAAGGTTCAGAGAGATGCAAGAAGAAATAGACAGCAAAACTATAATAGTGGGGGATCTCAACCTCCCTCTCTCAGAACTTGATAAATCAAACCACAAAATAAATAAGAAAGAAGTTAAGGAGGTAAACAAAATGTTAGAAAAGTTAGGTATGATAGATCTTTGGAGGAAATTAAATGGAGACAGAAAGGAGTTTACTTTTTTCTCAGCAGTCCATGGAACTTATACAAAAATTGACCATGTGCTAGGACACAAAAACCTCAAAATCAAATGCAGGAAGGCAGAAATAATAAATGCATTTTTTTCAGATCATGACGGAATAAAAATCACATGCAATATAAGGCCAGGAGAAAATAGACCAAAAAGCAATAGGAAACTAAATAATTTTATCCTAAAGAATGAATGGGTGAAAGAGCAAATTACAGACACAATTACTAATTTCATCCAAGAGAATGACAATAAGGAGACAACCTACCAAAATTTGTGGGATACAGCCAAAGCAGTAATAAGGGGAAATTTTATATCTCTAGATGCTTATTTGCATAAAATAGAAAAAGAGAAAATCAATGAATTGGGCTTGCAACTAAAAAAGCTAGAGAAAGAACAAATTAAAAACCCCCAATCAAATACCAAACTTGAAATCCTAAAAATAAAAGGAGAGATTAGTAAAATTGAAAGTAAAAAAACTATTGAATTAATAAATAAAACTAAAAGTTGGTTTTATGAAAAAACCAACAAAATAGATAAACCTCTAGTTAATTTAATTAGAAAAAGGAAAGAGGAAAATCAAATTGTTAGTCTCAAAAATGAAAAGGGAGAACTTTCCACCAATGAAGAGGAAATTAGAGCAATAATCAGGAGTTACTTTGCCCAACTGTATGCCAATAAATTTGATAACCTAAGTGAAATGGAGGAATATCTACAAAAATATAGATTGCCCAGATTAACAGAAGAGGAAATAAATTACTTAAATAGTCCCATTTCAGAAAAAGAAATAGAACAAGTCATTAATCAACTCCCTAAGAAAAAATCCCCAGGACCAGATGGATTTACATGTGAATTCTACCAAACATTTAAAGAACAGTTAACACCAATATTATATAAACTATTTTATGATACAGACATGGTACTGATACCTAAACCAGGTAAAACAAAAACAGAGAAAGAAAATTATAGACCAATCTCCTTAATGAATATTGATGCAAAAATCTTAAATAAAATATTAGCAAAGAGATTACAGAAAATCATTCCTAGAATAATACACCATGACCAAGTAGGATTTATACCAGGAATGCAGGGATGGTTCAATATTAGGAAAACTATTAACATAATTGACTATATTAATAACCAAACTAACAAAAACCATATGATAATCTCAATAGATGCAGAAAAAGCATTTGATAAAATCCAACATCCATTCCTATTAAAAACATTAGAGAGTATAGGAATTAATGGACTTTTCCTTAAAATAGTCGGTAGCATCTATTTAAAACCATCAGCTCGCATCATATGTAATGGTGATAAACTGGAACCATTCCCAATAAGATCAGGGGTGAAACAAGGTTGTCCACTATCACCATTACTATTCAATATTGTATTAGAAATGCTAACCTTGGCAATAAGACAAGAAAAAGAGATTAAAGGAATTAGAGTAGGTCATGAGGAAACCAAATTATCACTCTTTGCAGATGATATGATGGTCTACTTAGAGAACCCTAGAGAATCAACTAAAAAACTATTAGAATTAATCCACAACTTTAGCAAAGTTGCAGGGTACAAAATAAATCCACATAAATCATCAGCATTTTTATACATCACCAACAAAATGCAACAGCAAGAGATACAAAGAGAAATTCCATTCAAAATAACTATTGATAGTATAAAATATTTGGGAATATATCTGCCAAGGGAAAGTCAGGATCTATATGAGCAAAACTACAAAACACTCTCCACTCAAATAAAGTCAGATCTAAACAATTGGAAAAACATCAAGTGCTCTTGGATAGGTCGAGCGAATATAATAAAGATGGCAATACTACCTAAACTAATCTATCTATTTAGTGCTATACCAATCAAACTCCCAAGAGATTATTTAACTGAACTAGAAAAAATAACAACAAAATTCATCTGGAAAAACAAAAGGTCAAGAATTTCAAGGGAATTAATGAAAAAAAAATGCAAATGAGGGTGGCCTAGCTGCACCAGATCTAAAACTATATTATAAAGCAGTGGTCACCAAAACCATTTGGTACTGGATAAGAAATAGAGTAGTGGATCAGTGGAATAGGTTAGGTTCACAGAACAAAATACTCAATGACAATTGTAATCTAGTATTTGATAAACCCAAAGACCCCAGTTTTTGGGATAAAAACTCATTATTTGACAAAAACTGCTGGGATAATTGGAAACTAGTCTGGAAGAAATTAGGCACTGACCCACACCTAACACCATATACCAAGATAAGGTCAAAATGGATTCATGATCTAGGCATAAAGAATGATATTATAAACAAATTAGAACAATGTAGGATGGTTTACCTCTCAGACCTGTGGAGGGGGAAGGAATTTGTGACCAAAGAAGAACTAGAGGTCATCATTAATCACAAAATACATAAGTTTGACTATATCAAGTTGAAAAGTTTTTGTACAAACAAAATGAATGCAGACAAGATTAGAAGGGTAGCAGTAAACTGGGAAAATATTTTTACATCCAAAGGTTCTGATAAAGGCCTCATTTCTAAAATATATAGAGAATTGACTCAAATATATAAGAATTCAAGCCATTCTCCAATTGACAAATGGTCAAAAGATATGAACAGACAATTTTCAGACAAAGAAATTGAAACTATTTCCGGTCACATGAAAAGGTGCTCCAAGTCACTATTGATCAGAGAAATGCAAATTAAGACAACTCTGAGATACCACTACACACCTGTCAGATTGGCTAAAATGACAGGAAATGATAATGATAGCTGTTGGAGGGGATGTGGGAAAACTGGGACACTGATACATTGTTGGTGGAACTGTGAACGGATCCAACCATTCTGGAGAGCAATTTGGAGCTATGCTCAAAGAGTTATCAAACAGTGCATACCCTTTGACCCAGCAGTGTTTCTACTGGGCCTATATCCCAAAGAGATTTTTAAGGAGGGAAAGGGACCCACATATGCAAAAATGTTTGTGGCAGCCCTTTTTGTAGTGGCAAGAAACTGGAAACTGAATGGCTGCCCATCAATTGGAGAATGGCTGAATAAATTATGGTATATGAATGTTATGGAATATTATTGTTCTGTAAGAAATGACCAACAGCAGGATTTCAGAGAGGATTGGAGAGACTTGCATGAACTGATGCTGAGTGAAATCAGCAGAACCAGGAGAACATTATACACAGCAACAAGACTGTACGATGATCAATTTTGATGGACATGGTTCTCTTCAACAATGATGTGATTCAAACCAGTTGTGCTGCGATGAAGATAGTCATATACATCCAGAGAGAGGCCTGTGGGAACTGAGAGTGAACCACAACACAGCATTTTAACGCTTTCTGTGAATATTTCCATGCATTCTGTTTTCCTTCTTAGGTTGTTTTTTTTTTCTTCTTCTCTTTCTAGATCTGATGTTTCTTGTGCAGTAAGATAACTGTATAGATATGTATACATGTATTGTATTTGTCATATAATTTATCCTATCTAGCATGTATTAGATTACCTGTCATCTAGGGGTGGGGGGCGGGGGGAGGGAAAGGAAAAGCTTGGGAAAAAAAAGTTTTTTTTGCAAAGGTCAATGTTGAAAGGTCACTCATATGTTTTGCAAATAAAAAAATGAAAAAAAAACCAATAATTTGAGAAATTCAATACTTACACTACTCAAAAATGCTTTCCTTGGGAAGTGAAAATATGCATGTTGTGGTATCTTACATAATAGCTGGCAATTATATTTCCTAGAATTAGCTAGCAAGAAAGGTACCTGGTGATCACTTCAACACTCCAAAGAATGGATGACCTCCCCACTGTGCAAACTCCCTCCATTGATTCAGATTTCAACTCTCTACTCCTTGGTACACAGCCTTCATGTGCTACTGTGAGCTGTCTACTGGGTGATGAACTTCTTAGCACTTTGATTGGATTCTTGAATGATAAACAGAATTCATCTTTGTGCCCCCAAAACATCTTAGTAAGACTTGTTAGGGCATGTAGACCATGAGGACAGCCTTTGAGAACCCAAAGCTACCTCCAAATCACAATGGCACCTTCAAGGAGAATGCCAGTCAAGTCCAGTCATTACATTTCTCTATCACTTTCTCCAGGACTTAACTTGTCACTGTGTATCTATGAGCAAATTTTAAGTGTGTCTATTTGATGAGCTTTATAAGCCTTGTGATAATAGTTGAATGTCAACTGTCATAATTATAATTAATATAATTAAAACTATATAATTTTATCTAATTACATATATGTTATAATTGCATGTAAATATAATTTTTAAGAGGCAGCTCAATATACTCAGTGGAAAGAAGACTGGCTCCAGAGTAAAAAGGCCTAAGGTTTAAATTTTCCCTCTGCTGTGTATTCTCTGTGTGATCTTGTGTAAGTTGCTTCCCTGTCCTTATTTGCAAGAGTTGGACAAGATGGCATCTGAGGTATCTTTCATTTTTAAATCTATTACCCTATGATTTGCAAACATTTTTCAGTTTATGAAGTATTTTCTTCACAAAGCTCTGTGACGTAGGGAATATTATTATTCCCATGAAGAGGACAAGATGAAGAATTTTATATAATAAACATGAGTATAAGGGATTTCCAATGTGCAAACTCTCTCCACCACTACAGATTAGAAACTTATCTGTAACTTAGATGTTTAGGTACTGAGAGACTGTGACCTCCCCATACTCCCAAATAATATGTATCTTATATGTGTCTAGTATGAGGCAGGACTTGACCCCAGTTCTTCTTGGCTTCAGGGTCAGTCCCTCTATTCATGATGCCATGATACCTTTCATCCCCATTTTATGGATGATGAAACTCAATTTGGAGAGATTAAGTGACCTCCAGAGGGTCACACAGTCACTGTCAAAACCAGGATTTGAACCCAGTCCACCATTATGTCTACTATCCCACTCTACTTCTGTAAGCATCAAAGATATGTTGATAGAGTTGGGGTTTTTTGGTTTGGTTTGGTTTCTTTTATATCATTTAACATGAATCCTGATGCTTGATTTGAGGTGTGATTAGATATAGTATTAAGCCTACGATAGCCTTAACATCAGAAGTCTTATCATCTTCTCCAGTCATTCCCCTCTTCTGGCAAAATATTCACTGATTCATCCACAAACCTGGCAATGAGTTTATTTCATTTATAATTCAGAGTCGGATCTTACCCTATGTCAAGGCTAGCTCTTCTCTTTAGAATCAAATCTATAAAAAGATTTCTGGGAACAACCAAAAATATATAATTAACTAGTATGCATCCTGGCAGCAACATGAAGCTTTCTCGAGAAGGAGGAAGAACATCTCAAGTGGCAGCAAGTGCCATGTTTTGAAAAGAAGCAGCGTGTGAAAGCTTCCAAACAAGGGCCCGTAGGTGTTCCAGAAAGCTTAAATTATGAAAAGGTCAATCATCATATCAGTTCACTCCCATTGTTATAGCTCTTAGTTTGTCCCTTAAAATCCACAACTCTCTCTTTTTAAAAAAAAATATTTAATTATCTTTTAAGGAGCAAATATAGAACAAAGCCCTTCATTTCTAATCCAATACTTCATGGGGGGTTTTTTAGCTCTCTCACACTCCACTCATCCATGTACTTTTTTGCTCTACCAATATGAGTTCAACAAATGTATATTAAGCCCTCAATGAATACAGAGTAGTCTGCACAAGAAACTGCTTCCTTGCCTTTATTTACTGTATTATTCCTGAAATATGTTCCTTTCCCTCAATTGAATTCAATAAGCATTTATTCGTGCTATGTTCTGCACAGTATTTAATGCTAAGGATACAAAAACAGAAATAAGATTGCTCTTTACCTCAAGAAGATTATTTCTTATTGAGGGATATACAACACTGTGAGTAAATAAATAACATACATATACAAAACAATTTCAAAAGTGAAAGTGTCATTAACTGGAGGTGGATCAGAAAAGGTCTTATTTAGGAAATGTTTTTTGAAAGAAGCATACTAGTTAATTATATATTTAATGTTCTATCTCTGATCTTTCTACAGATAGTAAAAGTGATCTCCTATGCCTGGAATATGAAACAAAGATAAGGATATTACAAACAAGGGACCACTTTTGTCACATGTGTTAAGCCCAGAGACAGAGTATCAAATATGTTGATAAATTATCCAGCCAATTTAACTGGAATGGAAAGTGGATGACAGGTCATAATATGAAATAAGATGAAAGGCAGATAGATTGTTAAGAACTTTCAATTTCAAACTGAAAATTGTTAATATTGTCCTGAAGACAATAGGAAGTCACTGAAGATTTTTGAGTGAGGGAATAAATATACAATAATATCTATCTTTAGGATTATCAATTTTGGAGTCATGAAGGATGAAATGGAGAGGAGAGACTTGAAGCAGGAAGGTCAGATAGGAAGTTATTGAAATAGTCCAAGTGAGAGGTGATAAGGGTTTGAATTAGGCCTGGGGTTGTGTGAGTGAAGAAAAGTCAACTAATACAATAGAATAATTAATATAATAAATTAGAGGAGGCAAAACATGAGACATGGCAACTTAATACATATGAGTAATGAGAGAGATGGCATAGATGATGGCAACATAATGAACCATCCCATTGCTGCTAGGACACATATTAGAAGGATGGTAGAGCACTCAACAAAATAGGAACGGCATGCTGTGTGTGAGATCCTATTAGATATCCAGGTGAATATGTCCAGGAAGCAATTGGTACCTTGGCATTAGCATTCAAGAGAGAATTTATGTTTTCACTATGCAGAAAAATATGTATCCACAAAAACATTGTATTGACCTTGAAACTTTTCTGTTGCTCCCATGGAGTCAGTATCAGACCCAATGTTGTTGTTCAGTCATGTCCAACTTTTTGTGACTCCACTTGGGGTTATCTTGGTAAAGATACAGTCATGATTTGCCATTCCTTCACCAGCTCATTTTACAGATGAGGAACTAAGGTGACCAGACCCGATAACATCCATTTAAAGGAAGATAACACTTTAGAAAGTAAATTCACTATGTTAAGAATAATTATTGAATGTCTTTATATAATACTCATTGAGGCATTGCCAAAGGAAAATTAACAAAGGATTGAAAAAGTTATTACTTTCCTGAAAGAAACAACTAAAAATTATGCAAAACTAAATCTAAGTGAATAAAGAGAATAAAAGTTGCAGTGTTAAAGAGCATAAAAATTATGGGCTCATATGGAGTCAGAGAAACCTGAGAAGACTTATGAACTGATGAAGAACAGTCATTCAACAATCAATCAATAAGCATTTATTAAGTGCCAAGCACTGTGCTGATTTCAGAGAGTTAAGAAGAGTGAAAGGAAAGAAAATAGGAATGAGTAGATTACCTACACTTCTCAGGAAGTATAGTCATAAAAAGGAGAGATTGAGAACAATAGCTAGTAATGATGAGCAGAAACAAAGCAATTTATATATCTATAGCACCACAAAGGAAAATGTCTTTTAAAAATCTAAGCACTTTGATCAAAGCTATTATCTATCATGACTCCAGAAGGCAATGTTGAAAAAACATTCTAACATCTTGGAAGAGAGGTGATGATGAATTGTAGAAAGAGATGACAAACTTTTTCAGATACACTAATGTATGAATTTGTTTTGATTGACAATAATTATTTGAACAATGGACTTTCATGGAAGAGGTATACCATCAATGGGAGAATTGGAGTTTTGCCCCAGAATATTGACTTTTCACCAATATTGTCAAATTCAAGTAGAACTAGGAACCACTAAACTATACATAAGGATCCCTACTAGCTACATCTTGACTTAGAAACCCACATATTAACATTATCTATGTCCTAGATATTTTTATTTATTTTGTTAACTATTTCCTAACTACATTTTAATCTGGTTCAGAGCTCATTCTGTATTATTATGGGCCACAGCTTGTATTTGAGAGTTCTGATTTATACCACTTCAGTTGATAAAAAAAAACGATCAAGTTTAAGACCTACTAAGCAAGAATATTAAATAGTTTGAAAAGGAAGTTACCAGCTAAAGGAGAAATTAGGGGAGATAGTGATATAGATGGTCGGAGTGGGGGTAAGGGGGAAGAAAGAAAAGAAATGCCAATGAAAAATTTCTTAAATGCACAAGAAAGTAGAAGGAATTTCAGAAAAGAACACAATGTTGACAATATTGCATTAAATTTAACATATATTTTTAACAGAAATAATCTATGTTTAACAGTCATTCCTTGAACTTTTCTCTTTCTATCTTTGTATATAAAAATGCTCATTTTCATATTTATCAAGTTAATTTTAGAAAGAAAAAATTTTAAAGAATATGTAATAGCTGTAGCATATGAAAATTTAGTAAAATGTTTTTTCACATCAATCATATTAAATATATATTAAGAATATTATTGTCCCCAATTTTTGAGTCTAGACAAATAATTTTATCCACAAAAGGCACTCTTATTGTGGAAAATCTTTCTTTTAATTTACATTAATTTAGTAAATTTCAAATTTACAATTTGAAGAGGTGCCTGGGGCACCAACTAAATCAGAAAGTTAAGAAGCCAATTTCTTCCTGAGCCCAAAGTTTCTGTACTCTCCTATAGCACACTGCTTTTCCCCAATTTACAGATTAAGAAAATGAAGGCTCAGAAAAGGAAAATGACAACCAAAATAAGTCATATCTGTGGCAAAACTGGCAATTCAATCCAACTTTCTTGATTTCAATGCCAAAAATCTTCCCTAAAATAATGAGAATTTTTCTTATGGCTTTCCCTCATTCTATAAAAATGCTCAGATTTCCCCTAACCAAAAAAAAAAAAAAAGAAAGAAAAAGAAAAGAAAAGAAAAAAAATTAAATCTTTTCTTAACCCTGCTATACCCTCTTCTCCACTTACCTGCCTAACTTCCAGAAAAACTATTCTACTCTTGCTGCCTCTACTTCCTTATCACTCACACTTCTCCATCCCTTTGACCTTGGCCTCATCCTATAACCTACAACCAACCTACAAAATGGCTTCCTCTGAGGTTATGAATGACTTCTTGATCATTAAATCCATTTTCACCAAATCTATTTTTTAGCCTTGTTCTCCTTGACATCTCCATGTTACTTGAAAATGTGATTCACATCTTTTCTCTGACATACCTGCAATCCTTTCATTTCTGTTTTTTAAATATTTTCTATATTTATCTATGCAATTGTTATTATCCCTCTAGAAGAATATAAGCTCTATAACAGTAAGGGCTATTTCCTTTTTGTCTTTGAATTTCCAATGTTAGCATAGTTTCAGACCCATATCAAGTACTGAATGCAAGTGGAATTAAATTGAATTCCACTGAACTTCCCTAGTTCTCTAGCTCAGGGCTACTTAACATTTTTCCACTCTCAATCCCTTTATGACTGAGATTTTTATGTGACCTTAAATATATAGATATATAAAATAGGTATGCAAATCAAACATTTATTGATAATAAATCATAAAGAAATTTATTTTAAAACAACTCTAATATACATACAATTTTACCATTTATTAAAGACAAAAGCAAGATAGATGTGCTTCTTTACATAAAGAATTAAATCTTGGTGAAATATTTGATGCTGACAAATTTTTCATGATCCCCACATTCAGTTATATGACCCCACAAGAGGTCACAACCCACAGTTTAAGAAGCTTTGCTCTAACTATCTGCTTGTTTCTTTTCTTTATTCTTTGCCATCTCATCATTTACCTCCCACCTCTTAAACATGGAGATCCCCCAAGGTTCTGTATTTGGTGCTGCTATTTAGTCATTTCAGTCATGTCCCACTTTTCATGACCCCATTTGAGGTTTGTAAGACAAAGATAATGGAGTGCTTTGCCATTTTCTTCCTCAGCTCATTTTATAGATGATTAAACTGAGGCACACAGGGTTAAGCAATTTGCCCAGGACCACATAGCTAGTGGCCAGATTTGAACTCCAAAAGATGTCTTCCTGACTCTAGGTCCAGAGCTCTATCTACTACCCCATTCTGCTACCCATGTCTCTCTATAACCCCTACTAATTTGACCTCCAATTTCCAGTTTTACCACTCTCTAATCTATCCTCCACGTAGTTACTAAAATAATCTTCTAAAAGCATAAATCCGACCATATCATCCTCATAATCAAAAGATTTCAAGCCCAGGCATACCAACCTTGCTATACTGCATCATTATTAAAGACCTACTACAAAGAAGACATAGTGATAGAAAATGGGAGTATAAAGGTGACATGGAGAGCTTACTATCTATAAAGCATAAAGCACATATAGAATTAACCAGGATTCAAAGGAATATGAAGTACCTTCCCTGGATCTAGGAATAGATAGAAATAATTCAGCCTGGCATTTAAAGTACTAAGCTCAATTGTTTCTGCACTGTGGCAGTTGTGCTTTGCCTTAGAACACAAATATTTAGAAGGTGCTAAAAATCACTTGCTCTATTTAACAGTGTAGAAATAACTGCACTTAGCACTTAGTTAGCAAGAATAAATAGTTTAAAAGGGAAAATACCAAATGGTATGTTGTGAATTCCTCCCTAACCTCTCCCCACTATCAGCAATAACAGTCTTACAGTCCTGGGATTGCTGTCCTTGGGGTCTGGTTTTCCAGGGTCACTATCTCTCACTAGATTGTGTCTTGGTACCTCTCTCTCTACCTATGATATTTTATGACCCATTGTCTCTGCTCTGACATCAAATTAATTTGCCTTGAAGTAGCAAGTGGAGCTATAAATTGAGCCCTCAGTCTGCAGTCAAGAAAGTCTGAGTTCAAATCTGGTTAGCTTTATGTCTCTAAGCAAGTCATTTTAATTCTCTTAGCTTCTTCTATTTTCTCATCTGCAAAATGCATGTATCACTTACTTCTTAAGGTCCTTATCAAATGGCATGATATTTGAAAAGCACTTTGAAAATCTTAATGGCAGCTATCTGTATTATTAATAATAAACTGATTTAAGTTTAATTCAAAATCTCACTGTGTGCTATTCAGTCCTGGAGTCTTATCTAGTAATTACAGCTCTATCTTTTAAAAAGTGTCAGGACTAGCAGATTAGATGAGCTTCTAACACTAAGATGCTATAATTTCCTGCTCCTGATCTAGTTCCCAGTTCTCAGCCAACTCTAAAATTCTATGATTGAGGGCAAAATGTGGCTATTTTAAGCATTCAAAGAGGTTATTAGTTGTTATGGTTTTGCTTTTAGTAAATACGATGGTTCCATCTCTGACTTTTTTGATGTGGAATCTTTGGTCAAGATCACCACCCCACTCCCCAGTTGTTACGGGGTTCCTATGGGAAAATACAATCTGCTTGGCAACAATCCACTTCATGAAGCTGTTTCCAGGAACATACTGGATGAGGAGAGAGAGAGAGAGAGAGAGAGAGAGAGAGAGAGAGAGAGAGAGAG
>JAJPUD010003136.1:77203-130570 GCA_023553655.1 Myrmecobius fasciatus | reverse complement strand
GAGAGAGAGAGAGAGAGAGAGAGAGAGAGAGAGAGAGAGAGAGAGAGAGAGAGAGAGAGAGAGAGAGAGAGAGAGAGAGAGAGAGAGAGAGAGAGAGATTGTCTATCCTGGCAAGATCAGTGTCGCTTATTCCTTATCCTGAACTGTTGTCACTATGGCATAGAAATTGCTTTTACTATTTTTCTAAATAGCAAATGTGTTTATATCTGAAAACAAAATGTGGAAACCTAGGTGCCCAACATGTGTCAGACTGCTACATATTTCAGAGAATTGAGGTGCCATTTATCTCAGCTGTTCTGTGTCTGATAGTTCTCTGGTCTTCTTTATCCTGATGTTAATTATGTCAACCTTGGGGCAAAAATCTAGAACTATGGTTCCTAGTGACTAGGTGTTTCTGTCATTTGAAGGTTTGACAATGAACTTTACTAAAGGAGTTAATAAATAACAGACCTACCTATTTCTCTAGTGGAAAATCTTCTCATCACAATCCAAAGAAAAATCAAACCTGATATGTTATAGGATTTATTGTTTAAGGGACCTTTAGAAATCAATTAATTCCATTTTACCGATAAGTAAAGTGAAGCCCATAGAAATTAATGGATTTGCCTAAGGTCAGATAATAAGGCCAGGATTTAAAGGCAGGTCTGCTTCTACAGATTTAGTGTTCTTGTTCTACCACAAAAACATACTACAACAGAGTGCCTCACATTACAACACCCAGCTTCATCACAAGGTGTGATATATTTCTTGTGTGACTTTACATTTTGTAATCAGAAATTTCAGTGAGTATCCTACATAATATCATCCATTCATTATTCAATACTTCAAGGATCATTGATTTAATTGGTTTATAATCTTCTTCCACCACTGCACATATGGCTTAGTAATTGAGATGAAACTATAGCAGGACACATGGGACTGAAATGAAAGGGATAAGTCCCCGCTTGCTAAAAGACTTAATCTGCCATAAACAGGAGAAGGTTTAGAAGCAAAAGTACATGCCATTCTCATGTACCACCTCAGTGTCTTCTTCCTGATCAAAGCTGCCATTTGGTATGACGGCTTCTAGGGTCCTGTTTCCATCGTACCCATTCCATAACCCTATCTTCCCCCACAATCTCAACAGAGCCTAGATTGCACTCTCTGAGTAATGTTGGACTATCCTGGAGTGAAAACAACTAAGATCTGACTACTCACTATGATATTATTTGCTTCCCACCTGAATTTTCTCCAGGTACAAGAATCCTTACTCATAATTGCTGAATAGATGATCTAGAAAAGTTAAGTCACTGGCCATTATGGTCTTTAAATTCTTCATTGGTCAGCAGAATCATAACTAAGGTCAAAGCCAAAATTAAGGTAGAACAATTTGGCCTTTGTCCAGAGTACTGATATTTAGAGAGTATCAATAATACTAACATTATTTCAGCAGTGTAAAAAAGATGAACTTGAGTACCTACTTAGCAAGAATTAGCTTAAATAGGTTATCAGATGGTATGCTTTTCCCACCTCAACCACAAGGAGCTCTTCTCCAGTCCCTCTTCATTCTATTCCCACTTTCTACAAGAAACCTTCCTCAGTCTCTTTGTTCCAATGTTTTCCCTCTATTGTTTCCTATTTATTCTGCATATAGTTTGAATTATATACATTTTATAAGTCCCACCTTCTTAAACTATGATTCATGACTCCATATGGGATCTCATAACTGAGTGTGGGGATTATAAAATTAAGACTTATTATCATAAATATTTGGTTTGTATACCTATTTTACATACTTATATACCCAAGGTGAAAAGTATTCATGAGTAGAAAAGGAGTCCTAATATAAGGTAGATATGTCTCCCCAGTAGACTGTAAACTCCTTCAAGGAAGGGACTGTCTTTTGCCTTTTTTATCCCCAGAAGCACTGAGCACAGTGCCTGGACCGCAGTAGGTATTTAATAAATATTTATTAATTGATTGATTCCCACTGCTAATTGATGGCCAACCTCCTTTTGATAAGCTTCTGCCAACCTGGGTAGGCTATTCCTCAGATGACAAAGCCCCATTTTGATTCCAGACTCAAGCCTTTCCAATGTTCTAGGACCTGCAAGAACTGGACCTCTTATGGTCATAATTTTGAAGTCCTAGGTTCACCTCTATGTTTACTCCTGCCAAATGGCAAAGTGGGTTTTATCAACTCCCTTACCAGTGTCATTCATCTTCATCTACAGCTTATGTTCCAAATAATACCCAGGCAGGCTTCTCAAAGGCTAATGGAGGAAATGAGTCACATTTGCAGGCATAACTATATGGGAAATCCATAGTAGGTCAAAGAAAAGATCCTAGAGATCAAAATGAGCCAAAAATCCCCACCAAACAATAAGGTCATAAAATAAGACTATGGCTCTCATCCAAGATCTAATGGAGGAAATACAAGCCTGGTTTTAAAACAAATTTACAAACACCACTCTAGAATTTGCACAGTGCTTCCAATTTTGCTGAGTTCAGAGAGGCAAAATTGAATTTCTAGATTAGAATTATATGAAAGTATAGACATGCCAGAGAAATCACTCTCTTCCTCTCCATCATCATCATCATCATTTTATATTCCTATTATCACCTTGAGCAAACAAAGCACTTTCCTCAGGATATTCTTGTGTTGAAAGCATTATATTACTATGTCCATTTTACAGATGAGATAAGCGAGCCTATAGCTAGTAATGTTACAACTGGAATTCCATTTTACTTTAAGTCTCCTAGCCCAACAGTAGGTTTCCATCCATTATATGGATTATTTTATCATTTATACTTGTATCCCAAGAGCCTAGCACAAGTGCCTGGCACTTAGTAGATGTTTAACAAATGTTTTTTGATTGATTGGTTGATTTCTAACCACTTGCTATTTGTAACAATACCAATCTATCCATTTTCACAGAGTAAGCTCTTTTTAAAAATGCCTATTGACTAACTGGCTGACTGATTGACTTCCAGATAGTATAATTTTATATGGTTATTTTTGAAATATTCTGTAAAGAGTAGTTGATATACAAAGCAAGAAAACAAATTTGTTAGAAGTAACATTTCTATCAGAATGTTGGATCTTTTTATTCTTAAGGCTTAAACCTAGCATTAAGCGATTAGACATACATTTCTTATCAAGTTATGGACCACATTCTCTTTCCCTTGACCTTGTTGCAACACACACACACACACACACACACACACACACACACTTTTCAGGTACAAATCAATAGTGCTTTTGAGTTCAGTGATATAATAGTGCCTCATATTGATTATCTGAAGGTCACCTTGTTTTCCCATCTTACACAGAACTGTGGGATTTATTATAAACCATGAAATAGCACCTTTCTTTTTCTTTTTCAGTTCTTGTGTATTTTAAAATAATTTATTTCAAAGTTTTTAAAAGCCACTGCCTTTTTTTTCATTTTTTTCTCCATTAGGAGATAAATAAATGTGTTGTTGAGGAAATGGGCACAGTAAAAGAAAAATTTATATTGTTAAAGGGTGTGCCAAATGTTAGTGTAATTTTAAACTTTAATAACTCCATAAGCATAAATGTTATAAATTTACCAAAAAATTGAAAGATTATTAAATTTTTTTTAATCTGTTTTTAAAATGTTGATAGGTTTCTTATTTCAACATAGCCACCATCTTGTAATATATATAACAATATATATACAACTTGTAATATATGTAATATAAATTACATATATATATTAAAAATATTTGAATTTTATAAAAAGAACTTTCATCAGCTGCTATTCAGTGACTGAAAGGATTACATTTCTAACCCTGGCTTTGTTTTTTTTAATTTTTTTTATAAAGCTTTTTATTTACAAAACATATGAGTGACCTTTCAACATTGACCTTTGCAAAAAAACTTTCTTTTCCCAAGCTTTTCCTTTCCTTCCCCCACCCCCCACCCCTAGATGACAGGTAATCTAATACATGCTAGATAGGATAAATTATATGACAAATACAATACATGTATACATATCTATACAGTTATCTTACTGCACAAGAAACATCAGATCTAGAAAGAGAAGAAGGAAAAACAACCTAAGAAGGAAAACAAAATGCATGGAAATATTCACAGAAAGCGTTAAAATGCTGTGTTGTGGTTCACTCTCAGTTCCCACAGGCCTCTCTCTGGATGTATATGACTAACTTCATCGCAGCACAACTGGTTTGAATCACATCATTGTTGAAGAGAACTATGTCTATCAAAATTGATCATTGTATAGTCTTGTTGCTGTGTATAATGTTCTCCTGGTTCTGCTGATTTCACTCAGCATCAGTTCATGCAAGTCTCTCCAATCCTCTCTGAAATACTCCTGTTGGTCATTTCTTACAGAACAATAATATTCCATAACATTCATATACCATAATTTATTCAGCCATTCTCCAATTGATGGGCATCTTTTCAATTTCCAGTTTCTTGCCACTACAAAAAGGGCTGCCACAAACATTTTTGCACATGTGGGGCCCTTTCCCTCCTTTAAAATCTCTTTGGGATATAGGCCCAGTAGAAACACTGCTACTAACCCTGGCTTTAACAATGAAGTGTTGATCTATATCCAACAGTTTTGATTTGACCAAAAAAAAAGTCTAACAGATTATTATTTGTCTTTTTATTATTTATTTTATTAGTATTTGTCCTTTATTCTCAAAGATGACTATGATATCAGAAAGATGATACCATGACATGCAAATAAATTGGGTTTGAGTGAGAGAGGGTTGTGCAAAGTCACCAGGTTCACTTTCTCCTCCTGAACCATCTGGATCCAGTGGCAAGATATAGATCAGGACAACTGGAAATGGCACTGGGACAGATCAGATATGGAAGGTACGCCCAAGCAAGCAAAGCTCCTCTGCCAATCCACCAATCTGAAAAAGTGTCATCCAGAAACTCACACATGTGATGCACAAGATATTCCATCTTGTTAAAATTTAAATTTTTAATCTATTAATCAAAGTTCTCCAAAACAAGTAAGTATAAAAAATTTAAATAAATACTTTAAATGATGTTTTTGTAAGTTTTTCATTTTTGTCAACATTTCTGCAAAACTTAAGACTATGATAAGACTTTTGGGACACTATTTTTTTGCCATTATCAAATAAACTATGTAGCAATCCTTAAACATTCAATCACCTCCAGCAATGCACCATTACAGTTTCTTTTTCATCTTATTGTCACACCATGACCCACCTCTTGTTCATTTTTTACTTCCATGTTACATTCAGAAATAACTCATCAGAAAATAATTCCACCACTCAACTTCAATTCCTCATCTTTTTTGAAATCTTTTTCTTTTTCTTATCCTCGTTCTTGTCTCCTTTTCAGTACTATTCAGACTCAGAGCCAAATCTCTGATATATTTATATGAGTGAAATCTCATGAAAATGAACATCAGCTACATTCAGGAATTAAAGATAGAAGAGAGAGACTATGGCTGAAGGTGTACAAAGGGAAAAAATGTCATTACCTTAGTGACAGTACAAGGAGGAAAGAAGTTCACATGCTTCCTTCATAAGAAGTAGCTTGGTAGCAAACTGCAATACAGAGACAGAGCTACAAAGACCTAAATTCGAGCTCCACTTTTGACATCTGCTGGATGTATGACCCTAGACATATCACCTATAATCTCAATGCTCTGAGATGAATTTTGAGTCTATAAGATGGAGGGAAGGTTTTAGCATGCTTCAGTAGAGAGGGTTTCCTCATCTGGGAGTTTCCTATACCAAATGGAACTGTGGGTTCTGTTCCTATGATTAAGCTTACTTTGAAGATTCTGTGTCTTCTTTGGTTTGGCTGAACCTTCCACCAACAAAAAAGACAGACATTTTGTGATTTAAAAGAAAGTCTTCTGTGGAGAAGGAAGGAATTTGTGTCCAAAGAAGAACTGGAACTCTTAACTGAACACCAGATAGATAATTTTGATTATATTAAGTTAAAAAGTTTTTGTACAAACAAAACTAATGCAGACAAAATTAGGAGGGAAGCAGTAAATTGGGAAATCATCTTTACATTTAAGGGTTCTGTTAAAGGCTTCATATCTAAAATATATAGAGAATTGTCTCATATTTATAAATATATAACATATATGTATATAAATATATATATAAGAATTCAAGCCACTCTCCATTTGATAAATGGTCAAAGGATATGAACAGACAATTTTCAGATGATGAAATTAAAACTATTTCTAGTCATATGAAAAGGTGCTCCAAATCACTATTGATCAGAGAAATTCAAATTAAGACAACTCTGAGGTACCACTACACACACCTGTCAGATTGGCTAAGATGACAGGAAAAGATAATGACAAATGTTGGAGGGGATATGGGAAAACTGGGATACTGATACATTGTTGGTGGAATTGTGAATGGATCCAACCATTCTAGAGAGCAATTTGGAACTATGCTCAAAAAGTTATCAAACTGTGCATACCCTTTGACCCAGCAGTGTTTCTACTGCACTCATATCCCAAAGAGATCTTAAAGGAAGGAAAGGGATCCACATGTGCAAAAATGTTTGTGGCAGCCCTTTTTGTAGTGGCTAGAAACTGGAAATTGAATGGATGCCCATCAATTGGAGAATGGCTGAATAAACTATGGTATATGAATGTCATGGAATATTATTATTATGTAAGAAATGACCAGCAAGATGATTTCAGAGAGGTCTGGAGAGACTTGCATGAACTGATGCTGAGTGTAATCAGAAGAACCCGGAGCTCACTGTACATGGCAACAACAACACTATGTGATGATCAATTCTGAAGGACATGGTTCTCTTCAACAATGAGATGTTTCAAGCCAGTTCCAATTGTTCAGTGATGAAGAAAGCCATATACACCCAGAGAGAGGGATCTGAATCTGAACCACAACATAACATTTTCATCAATCTCTATTGATGTTTGCTTGCATTATGTTTCCCTTCTCAGATTTTTTTTCTTATAGATCTGATTTTTCTTGTACAGCAAGATAACTGTATAAATATGTATACACATATTCAATTTGTCAAGTATTTTAACATAATTAACATGTATTAGACTTCCTGCCATCTAGGGGAGGGAGTGGGGGGTAGGAGGGAAAAATTGTAACAGAAAGCTTTGTAAGGGTCAATGTTGAAAAATTACCCATGCATATGTTTTGCAAATAAAAAGCTTTAATTAAAAAAAAAGAGAGAAAGAAAGTCTTCAGGTCTTCTTTTAATTATCTGTTTATAGATTTTCTGTGTTGCTATTCCCTTCTTTGTTGGTGTGAATAGTTATAGTCAACTAGTTTATTAAATTTCATTAGGATTTTTTGATGTCTGAAGTCCACAAATGCAGCTGTTGCCTATAGTTATAGACTGACAATAAAGTTAGAAGCCAGAGACTTTGTAATGTCTGCCTTTGGCTGGTGGGGAATTAATGTTACATGAACAGTCAAAACCAAAATGGATATTTTGTCTTCTAAGGCAACAGAATTATTTGTAGGATATCAGGAGATTCAGATATTTGGCCAGAGGCATAATTAGAAATTTTTGTAACAAAAATAATTAAGCATGGGCATATTGGCAGTAGGAGTAGGTAGCAAATGTAGGACATCACATTGTTCATTAGGATAAAAGAAGAGAAGGAAGGAGGTTAATGCCTCCAAAAGAAGTATGCACATTAGGGGAATTGGATGGTATGTCTTCTAGGCATCTGCAAGCTTACTCCCTGTGTAAAGAAGAAGCATGTCCACAAGGAAGTAACCCCAATCTTTCCAAGGAGACACCTGAGACAAAGCTCCATCCACCTTATCCTAGTTCCAACTCTGCACTTGGCCATGATTTTACTATCTTTGCTATTTTACTTTACTACCTTTGGCATTTAATATTAGGAGACTTGGATTTGGGAACAAATTATTAGTGATTTACTCTCTTTATACATTATGCAGAGAAAAATATGGAGATTTTGACTTTTTAGTGTTCTGTCTTTCTGCTTATTGACTCCCGTATTAAACACTGAATCAGTTGATAGCATTGTTTTTTTCAAATGTTGTCACATTTGTTTTCTAATTCTGATTTAATAGCTCGTTCCTCAGAGTATCAAACACAGAGGCTGTTTCAGTTCATAGCACTCTCAAGTGTCAGGAATCAAACTGAAATATAATAGGGAAACTTTTTTAAAAGATAAATAAAAATACAAAAAAATGTTTTGTTGTTCAGTCACTTCAGTCATATATGACTCTTTGTGACCCCATTTGGGGTTTTCTTAACAAAAATACTGGTGTAGTTGGCCATTTCCTTCTCTGACTAATTTTATAGAGGAGAAAACTGAGTCAAAAAAGGTTAAATGATTTTCCCAGATTCCCACAGATAGGATGTGTATGATGAGATCAATTTTAACTCATCTGAAAAATGAAAGATTGAATTAGATGACCTTTAAGCTTCCTTCTCAGCTCCAAGATGTAATGTTTGAAGGTTCTTCCAGTTCTAATACTAAGGTTCCAGGATACTGACTTCATTTTGATGACTTGTTCTCCACCGGCTCCCTGTACCTGGGTCTGCCCCAGCTAAATTTCAGCAGGACCAGAACTATATTTTCTAATTCTTTTGTATTCACTTTTCTGACTTCTTTCTTTTCTAATCCCTCTTATGTGGAATTTAAAGTGATTGAATCAGGAGGAAGTGATTTGAGGGAGCTACCATATATATAAGAACCATCCAAGGACCATAAAGTATATAAATCCTGCCATCTGACCTTGATGGCTCTGACCAATCTGTGTCTATTTGTGTGTACTTGATCTCTCCAAGTCTGAATCTTTAGCTCCAATTTCCGGATTTCTGTCGTTGGGAAATATTACACCTACTCTGCCTCATTTGCCTCCTACAGCTTCAAAATAAGGGCTTCTGAACCTTTTCTGTATCGCAGACCTTAGTAATGTGATGAAATTTATGAAACTAGAACCTGTATTCAGAGCAAAATCTTTCAATACCAAAAAACAACAAAAAGTTGTTGGTTGGTTGTTTGTTTTTTGGAAAGGTGAAATAATGTTTTATTAGGTCTGAGGAAGAGGGTTGAGATCTATTTTATTTCATGATATATTATTTTCCCCCAATTACATATTGAAATAATTTTAAACATTTTTTAAAGTTTTTAATTCCAAATTCTATTCCTCCCCTCTTCCTAGGAAGGTAATCCGATGTAGTTTAGACATAAGCAATCATGCAAATTTTTTCCATATTAGTTATTTTGTACAAGAAGATGAATGAAAAAAAGAGTGAAAAAATAGCATGCTTCAGTTTCTATTTAAATTAGAAAGTTTTTTAAATTGCATATAAAACAATCATCAAAATTTTTAAATGTCAATTCATAGGTCCCCTGAAATCCATCCACAAACCCCTAGTTATCCCCGATCTGAAGGAAGCCAGCACAAACCATCACTGGTAAATATCCTTTGAAAATAGTCTGCATCAGAACATAGGATTTAGAGCCAGAAGGATCCTCAGAGATCATTGAATTGAATCCTCTTGTTTTACCAATGAAGAAATTGAGGGACCAAGAAATGAAGTGACTTATCCTTATCTAAGATCAAGCAACTAATGTCTCCTCCATGTTAAAGTGTTGCATATATCAACAATTTGAGATAGAAAAGTAATTCTTCTTGTCATCAGTATTCAAAACATTGTTATATTTATTTCAAAAAATTTTATCCAAGTCTCCAATACAAGCCTAATAGAAGACAAAATATCAGAACATTTTTCATTTTCTCAATCTATGTATAACAGCTGAACACCAAAGCTGGCTAAACCTCAGTAAAAAGTACAGCAATTAGCAACCAATTACTGAACTATGCTGATATTCCCTTATCTTTGCTCAAGTGTAATTACCAATCCTGATGTGCTAAAAAAAAATTTATTTTGCTTCAATAAAGTCAATTATAAATGAAAATGGGCTTACATTCCAGGTTCTTGCCATTTCATTGACTTTAATAGTTCAAATCCCCTGCTTTCACAGATGCATGTGTTCCCTCTACTAATGAGATATTGGAGGCTCTACATTCTTAAGAGATGAGTCTTTATAGGTTGCTGTGGTTTAAAATTTTTCATCTCTTTGTGGCCCACTCTCTGAGGATGTATCAGTTTCAATAGTAATAAGAAGAAAGACATTGTAGTCCATTATCAGGTTTATTTCTAATTCTTCTACAATTCAAGAGGGCCTGCAAAAAGTTATACTCTTGGTTTGTTTAAGGGTTTTTTTGGGGGGGGATTTATGTTTTCTTTCACAACATGACTTTTATAGAAATGTTTTGCATGACTTCACGTGTATCTTCTTAAAGGGGTTTGGGGTAGGGAGGAAGGAAGAGAATCTGGTATTCAAAGTTTTTTTTTATATGTTAAAAAAAAAAGTTTTACATGTAACTAAGAATGTATGGATTATAGTTGTTTCCATTTTGAAGGAAGGTGAATTACAGGAGACAATAATAAAGTCCAGGAATAAAACCAGCTGAAACATCTCTCCCTAAAGACCATTCTTAAATGAGGGGGAAGAATGAGTCCAAGACACAGGATTTACTGAGGAGGTTTGCATTTTAAAATTGGTTTGATTTTGTAAGAAGATGAATTTCTAGAGACAATGAAGTAGGGAAGTGAAGTGGGAAGTAAGTCTGTGACTTTTTTTTATTAGACTGAACATTCCTTAAAGGCAGAGACTGGGCTATTTTTCATCTTTGTGTCCATTTTGAATTACTTTGAATGCAGTAGATGTTTAATAGATATTTGTTCTGTTGAAAAAAAAACTACTTAATTTACTAGACCATATGTTGTTCAAGATAATATAATAGGTAGTAAAGAATAATCAGGATGTGAACTCAGGTCCTGTGACTAGAAGTTAACTGTTCTTTTCACTGTACTGTTATCCACAGTAGGCATTTTTAAAATGCTGGTTGAATTAAAAAGAACTACAATAATATCTAATTAAAAAGGCTTCTCTCGGGGCAGCTAGGTGGTGCAGTGGATAGAGCACCAGCCCTGAAGTCAGGAAGACCTGAGTTCAAATCTGATCTCAGACACATAACATTCCCTAGCTGTGTGACCCTGGGCAAGTCACTTAACCTCAATTGCCTCAGCAAAAAGCAAAAAAAAAAAAGGCTTCTCTCTACAAAGGCAAAGGAAAAATTTTAGGTCTGGTGTTTATAAAATATTAGGACTTTCTTCCTATTTAGAACTGTTTAGCCATGATAAAGACACATGAAAAACATCCCAGGAACTTCAGGACAATTAGCAATTTACATATATGAGTAATTAATCTGTTTCCCACTTCTTATGTGCCTTGCCATTAAATTCAGTGGACCTCTGGGCCTTTCCATCCACCCTACCATTGCAACCTGTAAGGTTTCTGAGACCTCTTTGGCATGAAATAAAATACTGGGCCTGAAGTCAGGAAGACTTAACTGGGTAACTGTGGGCAAGTCACCTAACTCTGTTTTCCTCAGACAGGGAGAAAATGACAAACCATGTATGCATTTTTGCCAAGAAAATCCCAAATAGGGTCATAAAGAGTCAATCACAACTGAACCAATTTAACAACACAAACTTTCCCATCCACCTTATAGCAGAGGCCTTTTATATCTATTGCCTTTTCTGGTTAGAAGGTAAACTCCTTGAAGAAAAGGACTATTGCCATATTCTTCAGTGCCTGGCACATAGCAAGAATTTATTTAATGCTGTTTTTTCATTCTTCAAGCCATTAATGCACCACAAGTACCAGAACCCATCATCAAACATAACTAACTAAACAATATAAATACCCAAAAAAGACTGTAACACTTAAATGTCTCCATCATATAGTTCCTTTTGTAGGAGTCTACATGAAGTACTTAATCATAGATTTGAACTTCAAGGAATCTCCTTTGTAGGGGTACAACAATTAAATCCCAAAGATCCCACCCATCTATAACATTTGGAAAATCATAAATATATTGAAATAAAACTTAGAAATGATCTAATCTACTGTTATCCTATTATAAATATTAGGTTGGTATTTCTGGATACTTAACTCCTGAAAACTAAATCACTCTATCTTTGATCTCACTTGTTTCTGGGGCTACTGAACTTCCCTAACTTTCCCAAGACTTTCTCAAACATTTTTCATTTACTTCATTGTCAGAATGTAAAACCCCAAGTCTTGGATTTTTTTCATCTGATAAGAAGAAAACACCACTCTGTTGGAGTTTTTTTGTTTGTTTGTTTGTTTGTTTTGTTTTTGTTTTTGTTTTTTTGCAGACTGTATATGAGGAAAAGGAGGAAGAAAAGAATAGCCAATATACGCAAAAGATCTACTTGCTGTTCTCTTATATTTCCCTGCCTCTGGTCAAGTTCAATCTTTATATTTATAAAATCATTCTTGCCAAATTCAGCTATAGGGCCTTTTAAATTTTATTTTTCTGATAGAATGTAAGTTTTTTAGAAGGCAGGAATTATTTCTATTTTGTCTTTATGTCCCCAGAATCTAGTATAATGCCTAGAATATAAACAATGAATTTTGTGTTCCAGAAAACCAGACTAGAACTAAACAATTTTCTGTTCATTACTTGCCCTGGTTTGTCCATTTTCCTGAGTTATAAACTCAAGAGTATCAGACAAGTGACAAGGAAGATGAATAGACGTCTTCACTGGAAACTTTTTTTCCCTCCCCCCATCTACTAAGCAAAGAGAGCCAGTTCCAAACCCCTCTCAGAAGATCTTACATGCTCTTATATTCTGTTTCTTTTCAAAGTTCTAAAGAAGGTGGAACTCTTCTCTTTCTTCATCCTACACTTTCTCTTATTGGTTCTTTCATCTTTCCCCTGTCCCCAACATACACAGACTTACTTGCTTCACAGTGAAAACAGTAACATTTACAAAGCACTTCACATTAAGGCTATTTCAAATATTCCCAAATATTCCAGTCCAATTCCTCACACAGATGGATCCAGAAGTGGAGGAACTCATCCACTATAAATGCTGCCAGAAGCAACTGACAAGGAAGCACTCAGAAAATTGGCTAAAGGAATATAAAGGAATAATGCTGAACTTCAATAATCCTTAAGTACACAATCGGGACACTGATGATGAAACATGTTCATGTTCAGAAGCAATGACTCAAGACAGCAATGCTCTAAAACCATTCTTTCCATTGTTTCTTATTGGTAAAGTAGTATTCTATTACATTTACATATTATAATTTATTTAGTCATCTCCCAATCGTTAGGGATTCTTTCACTTCAAGTTATTTGCTATTAAAAAAATGTTGCTGCTATATTTTTGCATATATGGCTACTTTTCCACTTCCTTTGATCTCTTTAGGATTCAGATCTACTGGTGTTATTACTGAAACAATGGATATGTGGAATTCAGTGACTTTCCAGGCTTGGTTCCAAATTAATATTTTAAATGCCTTCTCCATTAACAGTGCCTTATGATGACTATTTTCCCACAGCCTCTACAAGTATTGTCATTTTGGGGTTTGGTCCCCTCTACCAATCTGAAAATAAGCTCTTAGAACAAAAGACATCTTACTTTGTGAGGGACACATAAAAAGGGCATGACCTTGAGTACAGGTGTGAAATACCCAAAGATAAACATGTTAAATGGAGTATTATCAGAAAATAGCTCATCATATCCTGCCCATCCTTCAAGAGCCAGTTCAAATGGAACCTCTTCATGCATTAGTCAACATCTGACAAATTCAGTCCTCATTGTGAGCAGAGAATTATGAGCAATACTTGAAGACATAAAATGTTTAGATAATAAATCAATCAACAAGCATCTATTCAGTGCTCATTTTATGTCAGACATTTAGTTAGGAGTTGGAGATATAACCTCAAAAAATATATGCATATATAAAATATATAATGTGTGTAATACATATATAAACATATATAATATTGTAACATGCAAATATATCATGTGTGAATATATATGTGGAATGCATATGTAGATATGTCATATGAACATATATTTATAACACATATGTAAATGTATCATATATAAAAGTTATAATCCAGAATAATTTCCAAAGAAAGTTACAGGTAAAATGTTATTTAAGATCTGAGAAGTGATTAGAGAAGATTTCATAGACAAGAACTGAACTGGATTTTATATGATGATGAGAATTTCAATTGAAGAGGACCAAGACTGAGAAAAAGAAATGTTTATTCATATTGAATCCAGTGGCTCCTCTAAGAGCTTCCCATTCTTTGATATTAATTTTTCCTTCCAACAAGCCAAAATCTTTCTTGCCATACTATCTATTTCTGCCCTCTGGGACCAAAGAGAACATATTCATCTCTTCTTTCTGCATAACAATCCTTCAAATATTTAGACAATCATCATGTCCTAAATTGTTATTTTTTTCCTCCAGGCTAAGCATCTCCAGCTACCTCTTTAGCTAACCTTCAGATGTCATGGCCTTCAGCCTTTTCACCACTGCCAATGACTTGAAATTTATCAACATCCTTTATAAAGGGGGGTCCATAGCACTGATTCCAATACTCCAGATGGGGTCTGCCTCAGAAGAGTAGGTTGTTTTTCTATATTTGTAACTATATTTCAGTATTACTTGTTTCCTTTGTGAGTCTCCATATTTTATTTTATACATTTAAAAACATTATTCTGAGAAACGATCCATATCCTTCACCAGACTGCCTAAGTGATCCACAACACACAAAAGAAATTCTGGTCTAAGATTATATTCATTTCCCTTGAGTGTGTGAGGTTTGTTTTTTCTGGGTTTTTTTTTTTGAGGGGATGAGAAATGTAGTCTCCTGAATATGGCACAAATAGCCTTAGAAGACCCTGAAGCCTAAAAGCAGACCAAACTGAAATACAAACCAACCAGTATCTTTGCCCAGAAAGTCCCATATGGTGTCATGAAGAATATGACATGGCTGAAATTACTAAATAAGACAATTTGAAAACTTGTTTTAATTGATTAAACATGCTTATAATAGCTTTTATTTTTTTTGTATTCCTACTTGAGGGAAGAGAATAGGAAAATGAGAAGGCATATTTGGGCTGATTAAGACAAAAAAATTAATGTTAAAAAAGCCAAGCAAAATAAATGTATCACTATCCATTAGCTTCCATGAGTCAGGGCTCCTCCCTCCTTACAATTCATGGACAAGCAGACTCAGTTCCCATCTTTCCCCCTCTGCTCCTTTCATCTCTGGTTACATAAAACACTACTCACATAGCTTGATACATGGACTGTGTAAAAAGCTAAGTGCCCAAATAGAGTCTATATGCAAGGTTGGGCCTTTGGGGAATAGGAGCAAGAACAAAGAAGTGGGCATAATCATCTAAGTTCTTGGGCTTTCTGTAGTGCAGCAAAAAGTTACCTTTGACTCCACCTGTCACAGCAAAAGACTACAAATTGCTAAATTGTGCTCTCACTCTTGCTCTTCTTTTTCTGTCTCTGTCTCCCTCCCTGCCTCCTTCCTTCCCTCTCCCTCTCTTACACACACACACACACACACACACACACACATACACACACACACACACATGCTCGCTCTCCCTCTTCTTCTCCCTTCTCCCCCTCAGTCTCTCTCTTTTTCCCTCTCCCTCTTCCTCTCCTATCCTCCCTCTCTCCAATGCCCATTATTGCCTTACTGATACTAAAAAGAAGTCCCGGAAAGCAATTAAAGTTAGTGGAAATGATGCACACCATGATGATCTAAAAATCTCATCAGTAGCATCATGTTCCACCAAATGGAGACTGACATCAGAACCTGAGCCAAATTTGTACAATAATTAGACCCTTTGAGAAAGGCAAAGACCAGGTTCATTTCACTGTTAAGAAGCTTAACAGATAATGCAAATGGATTTTACTTCTGAAGGGCTGCATGTCATTCATCTGCATAAATGAAAGTTTGATCTCATTTTGGACACTGGAGCCAAGGTAATGAAATCTGGAATGAGGCAGATCAACAAATTAAGCACAAAAAGATAGTAGGCCATCTAAGAGCTTATTGCTTCCAGGTTCCTGAAGGCAATTAAATGGTGCTATGGTAATTGCTATTTCATGCTACAAAAGGTTAGCAGAAAGCTCTTCCTGCATCTGAAACTAGTTATTAGGTCAACATAAAATGCCAAAATGGTAAGAACTGAGACTGTATGGCACAGGAGAAAAGAGTTGGGATTTGGAGTCAGGGAACTTGAGTTTTAATCACAGCTCTTTGGCTGGCTATCTATGTGAGCTTGGACAAGTCACTGGAGTTTCCTAGAAGCCAGTCTTCTTATCCATCAAAAAAATTGAAAGGGATTTTACTACCCATTTAAAGATAAGCAAACTATGACCCAGACAGGGAACACAACTGGATTAAGGCCACACAGGTATTAAATGGCAAAGCTGGAACCTGAATCCATCTTTTGAATTCAAATTCAACATTTTTTGCACAATATGTGAGAAGGCAGGTGCTAGACTACCATCTGTCAGTGATTCCTAACTTGTGAGCCATGGACCCCAGGAAGGCAGAACAGTTATTACAAGAGAATTGTCAAATCCATATTTAGAACCTAAATATCAAAACAAGTCAGATGCAGAGTCATATCTATGATCAAAACTAGCATTATTTCCACCAGACTGCCATCTCATGAAATGGTTCAGATTAATAAATAAGCAAACTTAATTTCCATCAACTGAATAAGTTATATGCAACTATATGGTGGGGCAATCAACTGGATAAAATGTCAGGCCTGGAGTCAGGAGTACATGAGTTTAAATCTGAATTCTGATACTTAGTAGCTATGTGATCCTGTGCAAATTATTTAACCCTGTTTGCCTCAGTTCCCTCATTTGTAAAATGAGCTAGAGAAGGAATGGCAAACCATGTTTATCTTTGACAAGAAAATTACAAATTGTGTCAAGAAGAATTGGACCTAACATATAATACATATTTATATATCTATATATGTGTATACATATATGTATATTCATACATATACATGCATACATGTAGAAAAGAGTGGTTAGAAAGGATAGTTGAAAAAGATTCCCAGTTTATGAACCTAAGAGAATGAGAGAATAGTAGTACCATCACGCCATGCAATTTTCCAAATTACATTCAGCCCCATTCTTCTCTCCCTCCCCCAAGTACATTTCAATTCTAGGCCCAGGTTATCATTCATTTCTGATGCCTTTCCAGGACACAAGTACTAATGGACTTACTCAGTAGGCTGTCCACTAAATTGCATGTCATAAAATGGATAACACACAATTTTGTTCTACTTGGAATCTTTTCTGTATGAATTACAAAGGCAATGTCTTTTTTCCAGCACATCATTCTTTATTATATTTTTAATAACATTTTATTTTCCCATTACATTTAAAAACATTTAAAAAAACAATTTTTAACACTTGTTGCTGCTTTTTTAAGTTTAAGTTCCAAATTCTATTGTTCTTTCCTTCCCTCCCCTGCACCATCCCTGAGATGGTTAGCAATCTGATATAGGTTATGCATGTGCAATCATTTAAAACATTTCCAGATTAGATTCAAGCAAAAAAAATGGAAGGCAGGCAGGAAGGAAGGAAGGGGGGGGGAAGGAAGGAAGGAAGGAAGGAAGGAAGGAAGGAAGGAAGGAAGGAAGGAAGGAAGGAAGGAAGGGAGGGAGGAAAGAAGGGAGAGAGGAAATGGAAAATTATATGCTTCAGTCTATATTCAGACAACTTCAGCCATTTCTCCAGAGGCAAATAGTGTCATCCTGAATCCCTTGGGATTGTCCTGAATCATTGTGTTGCTGAGGATAGCTAAGCAAGACAATGTATTTTTTTAATGGTTGTGCCTCTCAATGAGGAGGCATGATAATGTACCAAGGCATGATGTAATCATCATATGCAAACAAAAACATTTAGAGAATTTCACTGTCAGAAATCTTTCTTCTCTATAGCCGTTACCCAACATTTTCTCCAACATGCTGGTCTTGTTTTTATTTTCATATTGACAATCAAAGGATCATTGAGCAGGTTTTCACTGTGGAAGCAGCTATCATGGAAATTGGTGATCTTAATACAGAAATGGACTATACTTTGCTGAAAGTTTTTAAAGCCTACTTTGAGCTACCACATCATTTGCTTTTTTTGTAATAAAAAATAGTTGAATTTTACTTTTTTCACATCTTTCAGCCAATTTTGTGACTTGAAAATATGAGTTGCTATAGAAAATCATCCGTGAAAGTTTGCCTGTTCTTTTTCTATATTTGAAATTTTCCTCTTTATGATATCTTGAGAATAAGCTCCTCAATGCTTCTAAAATTGGGTTGCTTGCCACACAGATTTCCTCTATAAACATTTAGGTTTGATTGGCCTTTCATTTCTCCAGTACCTTTTATGCTTCTTCAATAACATAAATGGGAACACTAACCCTAACCTCACTTGTGTTTATTTATCCATGTTTTCTATTACTTTTCTTAATAACATTATCATGAGCCTATAATGTTCTATAGCTAGCACTGACAGTGTTCTGTACATCCTAAATTCTGGTAACAATGTCAGTTGCAAAATTGTGTAATGTTTTTACATTGGCCTTTTACTAATACAATTAGCAGTATGTTTTGCATGTGTAACAATTAATCTTTGAATCACATTCCTGCTAATGCATGTATTTTTATAGTTTTGTGAAAGGTTTCTAATAATAATAACAACAATTTTTATTTTTTTAATAGGAGGAATTATAACTTATCCTCTGCTCTCTCTTTCTCCTCTAAGAGATTCCATCCAGACATTCAAATCAGGTTCATTCCTCAGGGAGAATCACCACCTAAAGAAAGTTGTTATTAAGATGTTTCAGTTGTCTGACTCTCTGTGGCCCCATTTGGGGGTTCTTTGATGAAGATACTGGAATAGTTTGCCATTTTACTTCTCTAAATCATTTTACAGATGAAGAAACTGAGACAAACAGGGTTAAATGACTTGCCTAAAGTCATACAACTAATAAGTGTCTTGGGCCAGATTTAAACTTATGAAGATTAGTTCCTGTTTCCTAACCCAGAGCTCTATTCACTGCCATCTAATTGCTCCACTAATGCAATTAGCAATATGGTTTGCTATATGACAATATGTCCTTCAATCATTATTGATAATGCCTGCATTTTTCATTATTTTGTGAAAGTTTTCTACTAATAAATTTGTGGGATTTGTGTGTTTTGTTTTGGTTTTTAATGAAAGGAAGTATGACTGGTACACTATCCACTCCTTCTCTACTAAGGGGCTCTACCCATGCATTCAAACTAGGTTCATTCCTGAAAAGGAAGTTATCCAGTTCTTTTGTCTCATCATCTCCTTGATTCTTTACCCCACTACTTTGGAACTCCTGAAAAAATTACTTAAAGCTTAGGTTTCAAGTCAGATCTAAGGTCTTCTCAAAAGAGGACATAGAAAGATAGTCAACGTATAGTAACATCAAGTCTCTTTCCTCCATACAAAAGAAATCAAAAAAACACAGAAGCACATAATGACAGACAAACTTAAACAAGCCGCAGTAATATAACTATTGTTTTATTCTCCTAGGAGCTTGATATTTCAAATATTAAAATGATGTAACTTGCAAAATTGCCAAATAACCGTTTTACATTTCTTCTCAGCTCCACATTAGCTAATTCCCTATAGGTCTATGTCTTATTGCCAGTCAAGCAAAGAGTTCAACTTTTCTCTATGTGAGGAGACAATCTCTTTGAAGCAGAAACTATCTCTTCTATTAGTTATATCTGAGCAGGAGAACCAAGAACTTTCAGACTTCTCAAAATCACAAGGTTACCTCCATAGCTACACAAGTTCATGTCAGTATCATTGTTTAGTCACTTGTACTTAAGGGGTGGGGGATAGGGAAATTAAATAGAAGTAATATACAGGAGGTCAAGGCCCAAGCTCAAGTTCACCTAAGCCTACATGTGTTTTAACTGCCTTGTACAATTTATTATTATTTTCACTGGGTTGGGCAAAGAGCACCAGTTCAGCACTCCATGATGTCTATACTAATTTAATAATCATTACATTTATACACTATACTAGATACTGCAATATTAACATACAAATATAGGAGTTTCGTGATTATATGATGAGGCCAAATTATTATAGAAATGCTAGCTTATATGTACCATTAAATTTAATAAACATTTAAGTACATGTTGTATGTAATATTTTTATTAAAGAGGTAAATTTTTTTCATACTATTCTATCAAATTATAAAATTATACATTTTCTTAATCTGGAATATTTGATGATAATAATGTAACTCTAAGGAGCAACTCTTTTTCAAATAAATTAAAGCTATAACTTTTAAAAAGCATTCTATTTTTAAATTACCTGTAAGATGCCCTTGCATACTTGGAATCAGGTTTACCTGGATTTATAATCCCATCTCAGATGCTTACTAGCTGTACAACCTGGGAATATTCACTGGCTCGTGCATCTTGTAGTCATCTCCTCTTCCCCAAACTGTCTAAAACTGTAAAACGTGGATTAAAATGCCTATAGTGCATACTTCAATAATGTTGTTTTAAAATTAAATTTAAGCTATTTTGTGTGAAAGCTTTTGCTCACTTTCTTTGTAAATTTACAGTCCTTATAGATGAGCTTGTGATCCAAATTCATGCTGCCCATGTCTTGCCACTTAACAAGGAGAGCAAATGTTTTTGAGGTGGTTTCAAGGCTCTTTTAGCCTACTCATTGTAACAATTATTCTTCATTGGTCAATGGGTTCTAAGAAGTGATAATAATAGAATCAAAGTTTTTTTTCATTTCTTAAGATGCAATTATCTTCATTTTCCTATATCTACCTGTATATTCTCCAATAAGCTAGAACTTAGAGAAGCTCATATTTCTTTCTCTATAACCAGATTTGATTGTGTGTGGTTTTTACAAAAGAAACCAATCTTTGCCTCAATTCTTACCTAGCCTTAATCGCTGAATTTGTATTGTCTCAGTCAAACAAGACCTGTTAAAGACCTTAGTTTAAAAAGGCCAAAGTCTCCTACCACACCAGGGACATATCCAGTAGTCTTGATTTATATCTTGCAACTAGATCCAGATGGCTATGGAAGAGAAAATGAGGCTGGTAACTTTGTACCATCTACCCCTTACTTAAATCTAATTTATTTACACGTCATGCCATCACCCTCGGATATCACAGTCTTCTTTGAGAATGAAGGGTAAACAACAACCTTCATTTTCAGAGAGGACCAAAGGAATCAGGAGAGTGATAACTTGACTTGAAGGTGAATTGGATTTAAGTGAGGAAGAGCTGCACAAAGTCATCAACAACAGATTACTAACCTGTACTTATGGCACAGATAATTGACCTCTGCAGTCAGAAAAAAATGAATATAATACAAATCTAGTAAACAACTAGAATAATTCCATTTGTTTCCATATTTCCTGAGCAACTTGATGGTGCAGTGTCTAAAGCATTGAATTTGGATTAAGGAAAACATCTTCCTGAGTTCAAATCTGAACTCAGATATTACTAGTTGTATGACCCTGGGAAAGTCAGAAGTGACCTGAGCCTACTAGCTGTCTGCATGTCAATACACATCTACATGCTAATTTCTCCTAGAAGAGACAATTCTCAAATTGTCTTGAGATTAACAATGCTTCTGCTGTCCCGTTCTAACCTTATAGACTTCATTCTATTATTAATCTCTTTCTAAGGTTATAATAGTATCCAACAGGGATGTGCTTTTGCTGTCAATAGCTGAAAGCCAATACCTGTGTCAAAAAGAATTGTGAATAATTTTCATTGACCATGATATCTTTAGCAATAGATTGGACCTTATAGTTGAAGACACTGGTAGTGACTCTTTGTGTCCATGAATCAAATTATAATGGTATTTATCCCCCTGATTTTACATCATCTTTTCTGACATATGGGAATTTCACATAATTCCCTGGTTTCCTAGATTGGTTATGTGTAACAATTTAATTGACAAGCAAGGAATCTCTACAATAATCATGTCATGTTTTTGTTGTTGTCGTTGTTTAATCTTTTTCAGTCATGTCAAAATATTCAGTAATTACCTCATTTGGGGTTTCTTTTGGCAAAGATACTGAAGTACTTTGCCATTTACTTCTCCAGCTCATTTTTACAGATGATGAGACTGAGACAAACAGAGTTTAGTGACTTGCCCAGTATCACAGAACTAGTAAGTGTCAGAGGCTAGATTTGAACTTGAGAAAAATGAGTTTGCTTGACTAATGGCCTGGCTATTTACTCTGCCACCTAACCAGCCACAGTTCATCTCAAGTAAACCTACATAGGAAGAGAGAATCATTTCAGTACTAGGAGAATCCCATTACAACTAGAGTATAGCATTACAACTTATTATAAATGAAAAAAAGAGAGCACTTAAACACTTTCATAAACACATAAACACTTTCCACCAAATTGTCCTATGAGATATGTAATTATGTGTATTATTATTATTTCCAAGTTACAAATCAGGAAACTGAGATTCAAAGATGTGAGGTCCAGGTGGCACTTACTACAGGAAGTTTTTCCAAATTATTGCTTACACACACACACACACACACACACACACACACACACACACACACAGAGTTATCTGTGCTCTGTGAAATTGCATCATATAGCTCTTTATGTAATTTCTCTTTCCTTATCAGTATATATGAATCAGCTCAATTAAATGTAAGAATTTTGAAGACAAGGATTGGGTTTGGGGCTGTCTTTGCTTCTCCAGAAATTAGTATAACAGCTTTTATATAAAAGGTTTAATTAATAAATGTTTATTAGATTGTTCAGAATCACAGAGCTGGGAAGCAAATTAGCAAAGCCTTTACATCAGCTCCCATCTTTCCATTTCTGCTGCTGTTGCTACAGTACTTTTATGGGAGAGAAAACTGGTGAGAGGGAATCTGGTTTCCTGATGTCATTGTTATCAGGAATTCCAGGTGTGGGAACTCCTTCCATATGTACAGAGTAGCAATTTTATTTATCATATTAGGGAATTGCCTGAAGCATAGAGTGGTTAAGTGACTTAGCCAGAATCACACTCCCAGTATATGTCAAGAGACAGTATTTGAATATAGCCCTTCCTGGATCCAAGACCAACCCTTTAACCAGAACTCCATGATGCCGTTCATGTATTATTTAAGTTATGAAATGTACTATTTAAGAGCACTACTAAAATAGTGTATATTATTTAGTCAATAAATCTATTAAATGCTTACTATCTAATATGTATTGAGGGTACAAATGGAAGAGTAGGTGGAGGAGATAGAATGGTAGGAGAAATACAGGGCTGCAGTTTGATCATAGGATTATGGGCAGTTCCAAAGGACTGGCCACATTTGAATGCCAAACGTAATTTGCTTAAAAGACTATCTTACAGAGAACTGAAATAAGGCAAGCACTTATATAATGGTCAGAAGAAGTAATATTAGTACACTCTCAAAGTCTCTCTAAAGAACTTTAGAAGTGAGTATCTGGGGGGGGTGGAGCCAAGATGGCAGAGTGAAAACATGACTCTCTGTGTCCTCCTCCCATCTTTTCTCAAATCAACAATAAAAATAAGCCTCTGAACTGATCTTCAAGTCAATGAATCCAGAAATATTTGGACACTGCTTCCAGTTACCTCTGAAGAACTTCATATCAGGTCTGTTTAAGTCCAGCAGAAGAGTAAACAGTTTACTTGGTGAAGCCCGGAAGTGGGGGTGGGACTCAGCTCAGCTTGCCAGAAACTCCAAACTCCAAACTCCAAACACCTGGAGTTTATCTGAGGCACTCAGGATACTCAGCCCTGATTGGGGGCAGGTGTTCTGGCAGACTTGCCTTGTTTAAGGAGTAATTCAGACTTAGTCCTAGCCCCCACCGGCACAGCACCTTAAGTTAATTCAAGGAATTGCCCCAGGGCAAACTGCCACTGCCACTAGCCTTTTCTAGCTGTCTAAAAATAAAATGAAGAAGCAAAAGAGAGCTCTCACCATAGACAGCTTCTATAAGAGAAAGAAGGGCAGACCCCAGATCCTGAGGTTCATTTAGGCAAAACTCCAGAGGAAGTCAGCAAGGACCATCACTGGTAATCTTTTCAAAAGGCCTTTCTGGAAGATTGCATAAAGAACCTCAAAAGAGAGCTGGAGGATAAATGGGAAAATAAACTGAAATCAGTGCAAGAAGGATACAATATCTTGCAAGAAGGATATGATGCCCTGCAAAAGAGATATGAAAAAGACACCAATTTATTGAAAAATAAAATTAGTGAAGATGGAAAAGAGTGCAATGAACAAATTGGCCAGTTACAAAAGGAGCATAAAAAGGTAACTGAAGAAAACAACACTTTAAAAATAAGAATTGAACAAATGCAAGTGAATGACTCAATAAGACTTCAAGAATCAGTCAAACAAAAAGAAAAAAATGAAAAAAAGAAGAAAATATGAAATATCTCCTAGGAAAAACAACTGACTTGGAAAATAGACCTAGGAGAGACAATCTAAGGATTGCTGGACTTCCTGAAAGCCATGATGAAAAAAAAAAGAATCTAAACACTATCTTTCAGGAAATCCTGAAAGAAAACTGCCCTGAGGTTGTAGAATCAGAAGGCAAAATCACCATTGAAAGAATTCACCGATCACCTCCCGAAAGAGACCCCAAAATTAAAACCCCAAGGAATATCGTGGCTAAATTTCAGGACTATAGCACCAAGGAAAAAATTCTGCTAGCAGCTAGGAAAAAAAATTCAAATACCAAGGATCAATAATTAGAATCACACAGGATCTGTCAGCTTCCACATTGAAGGATCAAAAGGGCCTGGAACCAGATATTTCGAAAGGCAAAGGAACTTGGATTACAGCCAAGAATAACCTATCCAGCTAGAATGAGCATTATCCTCCAGGGAAGAAGATGGTCATTCAATGATATAGGTGAATTTCACCTATTTCTAATGAAAAGACCAGATCTGAACAAAAAATTTGACATCCAAACACAGAACTCAAGAGAAGGATAAAAAGGTAAAAAGGAAAGGACTCTTGAGAATTTTATTTCTACTATGGGGATACTTAAAGTTTGGGGGTATAATTAACTAGATATTACTTTGATAATATGAAAAAAAACAGAGGGGGAAAGGTTATCATACTGGGGCAAAGAGGGAAAAGGTGGTAAAATAAGATTTTTTTTTAAAAGGAGGTAAAAACAAGATAATATCTCATGAAGAGGCAAAGAAAACCTAATATAATTGAGAGAAAGAAGGGAGGGAGATGAGCATTGTGTAAATCTTACTCTCATCAGTTTGGGCTCTAAAAGTATATATCAGACACTTGATTTCACAGAGAAACTTGTCTGTTGCTAGAGGGAAGTGGGAGGGAAAGGAGGAAAAGAAAGGGATAAACTAATAGAAGGGAAAATAGAAGAATAAGGGGAAAGGAATAAAAAAAGGGGGAGGGGATCTAAAGGGTGGAGGATTGTTTGGGGGAGGGGGTCATCAAAAGCAAAATACTGAGGAGGGGGGAGGGAGAAAGGGGAAAGGAAAGGGAAAACATAACAGGTAAATAAGATGGCAAGAAATAAAGAATTAGTTATTCTAACTGTGAATGTGAGTGGGATGAATTCTCCCATAAAGCGGAAGCGGATATCAGACTGGATTAAAAACCAGAATCCCACAATATGTTGTCTACAAGGAACACATCTAAAACATAGTGACACGTATAGAATGAAGGTAAAAGGCTGGAGCAGAACCTATTATGCTTCAGATGAACAAAAAAAAAAAAAAAAGCAGGGGTAGCAATCCTTATCTCAGATCAAGCCAAAAGCCAAGATAGATTATCAAAAGAGATAAGGAAGGAAACTATATTTTATTAAAAGGGTACCATAGATAATGTAGCAATATCAATACTAAATATATATGCACCAAATGCAATAGCATCCAAATTCCTAGGGGAGAATTAAGAGAGATGCAAGAAGAAATAGATAGCCAAACTATACTAGTGGGGGATCTCAACCTTGCTCTCTCAGAATTAGATAAATCAAACCACAAAATAAATAAGAAAGAAACTAGGGAGGTAAACCAATTGCTAGAAAAGTTAGATATGATAGATCTATGGAGAAAATTGAATGAAGACAGTAGGGAGTTTACTTTTTTCTCCATGGAACTTATACAAAAATTGACCATGTATTAGAGCATAAAAACCTCAAAATCAAATGCAGAAAGGCAGAAATAGTAAATGCATCTTTTTCAGATCATGATGCAATAAAAATCACATGCAATATAAGGCCAGGAGAAAATAAACCAAAAGTTAATTGGAAATTAAACAATCTAATCCTGAAGAATGAATAGGTGACAGAGCAAATCATAGACACAATCAATAATTGCATCCAGGAGAATGACAATAATGAGACAAAATACCAAAATTTGTGGGATATGGCCAAAGCAGTTATAAGGGGCAATTTTATATCTCCAGATGCTTACTTGCATAAAATAGAGAAAGAAAAGATCAAGAAATTCAGCTTATTATTAAAAAAAACTAGAAAAAGAACAAATTAGAAACCCTCAATTAAATACCAAATTGGAAATTCTAAAAATAAAAGGAGAAATTAATAAAATTGAAAATAAGAAAACTATTGAATTAATAAATAAAACTAAGAGTTGGTTCTACGAAAAAACCAACAAAATAGATAAGCCTTTAGTTGATTTGATAAAAAAAAAAAGGAAAGAAGAAAATCAAATTGTTAGTCTCAAGAATGATAAGGGAGAACTTTCCTCCAATGAAGAGGAAATTAGAGCAATAATTAGGAGTTGCTTTGCCCAACTTTATGCCAGTAAATTTGATAATCTAAATGACATGGAGGAATATCTACAAAACTATAGATTGCCCAGATTAACAGAAGAGGAAATAAATTATTTAAATAGCCCCATATTAGAAAAAGAAATAGAACAAGCTATTAACCAACTCCCTAAGAAAAAATCTCCAGGGCCAGATGGATTTACATGTGAATTCTACCAAACATTCAAAGAACAATTAATTCCAATACTATACAAACTATTTGAGAAAATAGGGACAGAAGGTATACTACCAAATTCCTTCTACGAGACCAATATGGTGCTGATAGCTAAACCAGGTAGGGTAAAAAGAGAGAAAGAAAACTATAGACCAATTTCCCTAATGAATATTGATGCAAAAATTTTAAATAAGATATTAGCAATGAGATTACAGAAACTCATCCCCAGGATAGTACACTGTGACTAACTGGGATTTATACCAAGAATGCAGGGCTGGTTCAATATTAGGAAAACTATCAGCATAATTAATTATATTAATAACCAAACTAACAAAAACCATATGATTATCTCAATAGATGAAGAAAAAGCATTTGATAAAATCCAACACCCATTCCTATTAAAAACACTAGAGAGTATAGGAATAAATGGACTTTTCCTTAAAATAATTAGTAGCATCTACTTAAAACCATCAGCAAGCATCATATGTAATGGAGACAAACTAAAACCATTTCCAGTAAGATCAGGAGTGAAACAAGGCTGCCCACTGTCACCATTACTATTTAATATTGTATTAGAAATGTTAGCTTTGGCAATAAGAGAAGAAAAAGAGATAAAAGGAATTACAGTAGGTAATGAAGAAACCAAATTATCACTCTTTGCAGATGACATGATGGTATACTTAGAGAACCCTAAAGACTCAACTAAAAAACTACTAGAAACAATTCACAACTTTATCAAAGTTGCAGGATTCAAAATTAATCCACATAAATCATCAGCATTTTTATATATTACCAACAAAGTTCAGCAGCAAGAGATACAAAAAGAAATTCCATTCCAAATAACGGATGATAGTATAAAATATTCGGGAATCTATCTGCCAAGAAAAAGTCAGAAACTATACGAACTAAACTACAAAACACTTTCCACACAAATAAGATCAGACCTAATCATTTGGAAAAAACATTAAGTGCTCATGGATAGGCCAACCGAATATAATAAAAATGACAAAACTACCCAAACTAATTTACTTATTTAGTGCCATACCAATCAAACTCCCAAGAAATTATTTTACAGATCTAGAAAAAATAGTAGCAAAATTCATTTGGAAGGACAAAAGGTCAAGAATTTCAAGGGAATTAATTTTTTTTTAAAAAAAGGCAGATGAAGGTGGCCTTGCTGTACCAGATCTAAAACTAAAAACTATAAAGCAGCGGTCATCAAAACCATTTGGTACTGGCTAAGAAATAGAGCAGTCTATCAATGGCATGGGATAGAATATCAGGACAATCTAGTCAATAACTTTAACAATTTAGTGTTTGATAAACCCAAAGACCCCAGCTTTTGGCATAAGTAGTCACTACTTGGCAAAAACTGCTGGGAAAATTGGAAACTAGTATGGAAGAAATTAGGGCTTGACCCACACCTAACACCACATACCAAGATAAGATCTAAATGGTATCATGATTTAGATATAAAGAGTGATATTGTAAGCAAATTAGAGGAACGTAGTATAGTTTACCTCTCAGACTTGTGGAGAAGGAAGGAATTTGTATCTAAAAAAGATCTGGAACTCTTAATTGAACACCAGAGAGATAATTTTGATTATATTAAGTTAAAAAGTTTCTGTACAAATAAAACTAATGCAGACAAGATTAGGAGGGAAGCATCAAATTGGGAAATCATCTTTACATTTAATGGTTCTGATGAAGGCCTCATTTCTAAAATATATAGAGAATTGTCTCATATTTATAAGACTTCAAGCCACTCTTCAATAGATAAGTGGTCAAGGGATATGAACAGACAATTTTCAGATGATGAATTTAAAACCATCTCTAGTCATATGAAAAGTTGCTCCAAATCAGTATTGATCAGAGAAATGCAAATTAAGACATCTCTGAGGTACCACTGCACACCTGTCAGATTGGCTAAAATGACAGGAAAAGATAACGATGAATGCTGGAGGGGATATGGGAAAGCTGGGTCACTAATATATTGTTGGTGGAGCTGTGAACAGATCCAACCATTCTGGAGAGCAATTTGGAGCTATGCTCAAAAAGTTATCAAACTGTGCATACCCTTTGACCCAGCAGTGTTTCTATTGGGCCTATATCCCAAAGAGATCTTAGAGGAGGGAAAGGGACCCACATTTGCAAGAATGTTTGTGGCAGCCCTTTTTGTAGTGGCTAGAAACTGGAAACTGAATGGATGCCCATCAATTGGAGAATGGCTGAATAAATTATGGTATATGAATGTCATGGAATATTATTATTCTGTAAGAAATGACCAGCAGGGGGCAGCTAGGTGGCACAGTGAATAGAGCACCAGCCCTGAAGTCAGGAGGACCTGAGTTCAAATCTGGCCTCAGACACTCAACACTTCCTAGCTGTGTGACCCTGGGCAAGTCACTTAATCCCAATTGCCTCAGCAAAAAAAGAAAAGAAAAGAAAAGAAATGACCAGCAGGATGATTTCAGAGAGGACTGGAGAGACTTGCATGAACTGATGCTGAGTGAAACAAGCAGAACCAGATCATTATAGATAGCAACAACAATATTACATGATGATCAATTCTGATGGACATGGCTCTCTGCAACAAAGAATTGTCTCAAACCAGTTCCAATTGTTCACTGAAGAAAACCATATACACCCAGAGAGAGGGATATGAAATATGGACCACAACATAACATTTTCATTCTCTCTATTGATGTTTGCTTGCATTGTGTTTCCTTTCTCTGATTTTCTTTTTTTTTCTTGTATATAGGATTTTTCTTGCACAACTTGTCAAGTATTTCAACATTATTAACATGTAATGGACTTCCTGCCATTTAGGGGAGGGGAGGGAGCTGGGGGTAAAATTTGTAATGGAAAGCTTTGTAAAGATCAATGCTGAAAAACTACCCATACATATGTTATACAAATAAAAAGCTTTAATAAAAAAGAACTTTAGAAGTTATTGCCTAACATGGGAGATATTGGCAAAGGACCGCTCAGCATGGTATACCCTCACCAAAGAAAATTCTGTTCTCTATGAGCAAAAAAGAATTCAATTAGCTTAAAAGAAATGTGAGATGCACAAATTTAGAGAATCCATCCCAAATGTTCATGTGGACTATTTGTGCCTGACCTGTGACACAGCATTCTGAGCTCATATGGCTCTGATCAGCCAAAGTCAGACACACATAATTTGACTTTAATATATGGTTCCATTTTGGTCCTTTTCAGGAGCAAAGGACAACAACCATCCAACCAACAACTAATCACAGGCAAGACAAGGAATTCAAAGGTAAATGATATTGTTCAATTAAACCATAACATGAAGATTAGGAAGGGGAAAATGCAGTGAAAATAGGGGTGATAGCTTAGAAAGGACTGAAGGAATAGCGGGATTAGAGATCAAGTAAGGATAATTAACTAGATTAAGCATCATAAAACCAAGGGAAAGATGGAATGATGAGCTATCATAAACAGTTAAAGGAATTTCAGAGTTCACAAGCATGGAAGTAGAATATTTGTGGGTAATAAATCATAAAGATAAAGGAAACCTTATGGAACATATAGCTCAATCTTCCTCCTGTCTTTTCATTTATGTACAGAAAAACAGGCCAAAATAAGTCATGATTCTAAATTCTTGTGGTATTTCATAAGACTCAATGATAAATCCATGATAACCCTATCCCACACCCTTCATAATTTCATACATGATTGTCACATTTAATAGCATTTGCTTTCCAAATAAGTTGTTTAAGCTTGCATATTCCCTTTGGTGTTATTTTACTTTTGACATTTTTCTTGGATATGTTGACTAGACCTGATCAACAGGATAAGTATTCCATATGACCATATGAAATAATTGAGAAAACAACTAGTTACAAAGAAATAAGGAAACAAGTACAAATATGAATATTGAGAAAGGAAAATAGTCAAAGAAGAACCAGAATTAGGAAGATTGGTTGAAATAGGTTCTTGAAGGAAGCAAATCATGAACTGAACATTTATTATTCATATTTATAGTTCATAAACCCCAATGATACTTCTTTTACTAGTTCAAACTTGTAAATTCAAAGCAAAGACATTTAATGGAACAGAATAACTAGACAAAAACAGAAAATAAAATAAACTGTTAAACAATCTCTCACCTATTCCAAATGATTATACCATCCACATAAGTTATGTGCTTACATGAAGATTCAACTTTTCAATACTCTCCTGTAAGTTTAGATGCACTATGTCCTTCTCTGGTTGTATTGGGATCACAGGAAAATTGAATAAGGATTTTATTTACCATTTCCCTTAGGGGTGTGGAAAGGTGGCAGCTGTCCATCCAGGTATGGGTTATAGGAACATTTGCTACCTAATTCATTTACTTGTTAATCAAATTAAATTTTGTTTCAACTGAAACATATTTTCTCTAGTTTGGCCTGGTAGAGTAAACTGGATGGGAGGTCATGCTAGATTTTTGAATAGATAAAAGAGTTAAACAAGAAGTTATGAATTTTGGTGTAGTTAAGAGATGGATCATACATACATTATCTCTGTTGATTCCCACAAAAAAAAAAAAAACTTGAGATTTAGATAATTCAGAAATCATTACACACATTTTACATGTGAAGGAATCAAGATTTAGGAATATTATCTGCCGGGGGTCCTATCGGGGTCCCCAGCCACCGCCCTCTACTCACCCTAGTCCAGGGTCTTCAGACGTCTCTGGCACCCCACCCTAGTGGAGGGGAGAACAAACCAGGCAGAGCACCCGAGGAGAGGTTAACTTCTTTATTCTAGTTCCTGGAACTTCCAACAGCCAACTGCCCCACAGCCTCTGTGCCTCCTTTTATATCCCTCTTCTGGCCCTCACCCCTCCCTGTAGGTGGTTCTGCTCCTCCCAAGTCCTGCCCCTGGGGTGGAGCGTACCCGAGGGCGGGCCGCTCAGGCAAGCCCAGGCAAGTCCAGGCAAGCCCAGTCCAGAGCCGCCCCCAACAATTATCCAATTTGCTCACTATAGATTAAATGTAATAGACATACAGCCTACAGGCTTCATGGAGCTCACAACATTTTTAATAGGACCAAACCAGATTAAAATATAATTGGAAAATATTTAACAAAATATAAAAAGAATAGATCCTATTACATTGGTTTTACAATAAGTCAATATTCAGTCTATAGTACACAGCCCATAGGGATCCTAGTAATCCTGTCCTATTATAATTTGGCCCTACCCCTATACATGACCATTTCATACCAAGTGAATGGTCTAGCTGAGCCTCAAAACCTTATCTTCTTTTCTTGCTTCTTTGTTCTTTTCTCTTGTTGTCAATTCTTTTCCTTTCCTTTTTTACTCATACCTTCCTCATCTATGAAGTACTATGGAGCAGAAAACATTTTACCCAGTAAAATTGCTACATTGAACTCCAGATGTGGGATCAGACAGAAAATCTTCCTTCCAATACAAAGCACCTCATTTGCATGGCAGGTCTAAATTCTCTATATTCCACCTCATGCAGCCATAATGGTTCCATCCTTTCACCCTGTGGAGGCTATAAATCATAGAATTCCACCACATCTGGAGAAAATTCATGGGAAATCTCCCAAAATTTAAGCTGTCAACATGCCATTGAAATAGCCTGCCAAAGGATATGTGTTTCACAACCAAAATAGTCTTAAAGGTTTGTTTTTTTTTTTTCCTGTGTTCATGGGTTATTGAAAACATGATGCTAAGAAAGCCCTGCGTAAAGCCTGAAGCAAAATAACAAAGTTACAGTGGAAGATTAGTTTTATAAATATAAGGAGTCAGTGAGGATCGTGTGCTTACTTTGTTTACTGTACTTGTAGCTCTCAATTATGATTTATTGCATTTACATATTGTGGCTAATTAAAGCCTCAGAGACAAAGAGATGAAATTAGAGATAGAAGTTAGAAAGAGGGAAAGAGAGATGAAAATAGTCAAAGGAAAGGATAATTCCCAAAGGGAAATATAGACAAGGATAGAGAGGCAGAAGCAAAAGGAAATTCTAGTAAAGTCTGAACATATAATTCTACTCATTCACTATTCAATAAGCTCCAAAGGCTTCAGATAACATTGAGGATGAAATAAAAACTTATTTGATTGGCAATTATAACTCTTCCAACTCTAGCTTCTTCCTAGGTCTTCCTTCTTCTGTGTCAATACCTTCCCAAACACAATCTGCAATCCAATTTAAGTGACTTGCCACACAGGAAGTAGGCAACAGAGATAAGATTTAAACTGAGATTCTCTGACTACCAAGTTACTGCCTTTTCACTGTACCACCCTGCCTAGTCTCTCTTTGAAGTTATGGTTCTCTTAGCATAGCCTAATATTGTATTAGATGTCATGGCTGACAACATATAGTTGATTCATATAGAGATTTTTGTCCACTAACATCCTCATATCTTTATAGATGAACTGCTATCTATCCCTGCCTCCACCTTGTCCATGTATAGTTGATTCTTTGAATTTAAGTGAAAGACTTTTAGGATACCCTGTTTTATTTCATTTTATCAGATAGCCTAATAGTTTAATCTGCTAAGATATTTTTAAAATCCTGACCCTACCAGAGTGTTAAAATAATCAGCAAAAAAAATCAAACAGCATAGGGCCAAGTTGGAGTTCTTGGGAGATTCCATTGCAGACCTCCTTCCAAACTATTAAAAACTTAATAAATACATTCTTAATAATCAAGTTATTAGTAACTACTCAAATTTTATGTGACTTCTATAAGCCTCAGTTTTCTCATCCATAAAATGGGAATGAGATCACTTGCATGACCTCTTTCCCAGGACTATCCTGAGGATAAAGTATGTATGTAAAGCTTTTTTTAAACCACAAAATAATACATAAACAAAATGTGATATAGTACGAAAACTTGGAGTTAAAAGATCTGGATTTAATGGAAACCATGCCCACTTCATGACTGCATAATCTTTGTTTCATGGATTGTTGTGGCCAAAGAGGGTCATGATCCGGTAGCCAACCTATACTTGTTTTTAACTGGAATGGTCCTTGAAAAGCCAGTGCAGTCAATAGGACCCAGTAACTTAAGCTTCTCTGAGACTGCCATTTCAATTGAAAAATAATTGAGCTTTTAAAAAATATTCATGCTATTTATCCTCTAGCATAAAATGATTTTTTAAAAATTTTAACAATACATCTGTTGGCAGCAAGGCTCAGTGTAAAAAGCATTGGTTTTGGAGTCAGAAGACCTAAGTTTGGATTCCCCATGGGACCTCTTCCTACTTGTGTGACCTTAAGACACTGTCTCTCTTGAATTCTGTTCCTTTCCCAATAAAAGGAGTGTAAACTAAATGTCTACTATGATGTCTTCCATCTCCAAATCTCTAGAACTATGTAAGGTATTTTATTATTCTAACATAATGTAATCTCCGTGAGGCCAGACACTCTCTTTTTTGTATTTATACTTCCAGTTTTTAGCACAGTGCCAGGCAGAGATTTGGTACTTAATAAATGTTTGTCAAATGATTACTCATGACTTTATAATTTTTCCACAGTTTTTCTTAGTCTTTACAAGCTAAGAGACTAGTTTCTTTTTTTTTCTTTTTTTCTTTTTTTCTTTTTCTTTTTTTTTTTTTTTTTTTTTTGCTGAGGCAATTGGGGTTAAGTGACTTGCCCAGGGTCACACATCTAGGAAGTGTTAAGTGTCTGAGGCCACATTTGAACTCAGGACTTCCTGACTTCAGGGCTGGTGCTCTATCCACTGTGGCACCTAGCTGCCCCAGACTAGTTTCTTTTTTAAGAATGTCTTTGTATAGCAACCACCTCTCTCTTGTTTCTTATTTTTTGTTAGACCTTTAGCAATTCTATTAAATTTTCTATAAGCACTTCATCTATCTGCTGTACTGTGGTTTACTAAAAAGATCAGGCAAAGGATTGTTTTGATTACCCTTCCTGATAATGTCCAGCACGTTATGGGACTTTTCTACCATATCCCTAAGAAGGAGCAGGTCTATAAAAATCCAGTTCCCTCTAAGCATTTGTTCAACTGAGACTTTTGTGAAGAAGTTGTATTTTCCCCTGGATAGTTCCTTTTACTTACATCTATGGAGCCCCAGTATAAGTATTCCCAGACTGCCCATAAGTTGTTTTTCATAAACAGCAATTTCCTTTAAAGTTGTTATCACCTCAGGATCTACCCCAAAATTTATCCCTGACCTAGGAAGGTAAACATAGGCCATATATCAGGAATCCATGGTTTTCTAAAAATGCAAAGAATAAAAAATAAAAAAAAAACACCTACTCCAGATCAATGCCCATGTTGATAGTATGGAGGAATGAATATTCATTGACAAAACCAGTCACACAATATAAAGTTCATAAATTCACAAGCTACACATATAAACAATTATTTGGTTAGTCCTGCATGCTGACATAATTCTAAGTATTCACATAATTCTAAGTATTGAAGTTCATAATGATTTTGTACTCAAAGTTCTACTTGTTGGTGGCTAAGGATTCACAGGACTCCAGTCAGAAAATTTCTTAGAAGGATCCTGGGTCCTGAGTAATGTGATCCTGAGGAGACTGAGATCACAGAGGTAGTGGTACATGAGGAGTTTCCTAAGGGTGATCTTCAGTGGGATCTAAAAGTAAGAAATCTTAGGTTAACCCAAAAGAGACAATACACTGATGAGAAGTAAAGGAAGACAAAGGATTACTGAACCAAGTGATTGCACAGGGAAACAGAGAGAAGCAATAAATAACAAATGAAATCCTAAGGCACAGAGGAAACCAGGTCATAAGGAGAAAGAGAAAAGGAATTGGAAAAAGTTTCAAGCAGAATAGAGTATCTAACTACTCTTAGTAGTGGGGGGAGGAGAAGAGAGGAGATTGTATTCACACAAATTTGACTTTTAAATGCTAAACTTCATTCCATAGCAAACTAGCACGCAGTCTGCTGGCAAAATTCTTGCACAAAGTGAGTAAAACCTTGAGAGTCTTTCTCCCAGTTCTCACCCAATTAATGGGTTCCCCAGAGCAAAGCTACCTGTATATCTCTGTATGTATGGTAGTGTTACTCGCTGAGGGGCTGTGGGCTATCTTTCTAATGCTATTGGCTCAAACCTCCATTCCAATGTGTTCTCAATATCAATATTTGGTTTCAATCATATTTATTCAAATCATTGGTTGATCCAGTGAGTCTTACTATATTTAATCAGTTAACATCAATTAGTTTTTACAAAAGGATATTTTCTGAGAAAATACAGTAAGAACAAAAGTACAAACACATCTATTTCAAATTGGGATTTGGTTCCGGAAGAGAGTGAGCTCAAATTTAAAGTAATTGCAACAAAGCATTTGCCACTGCAAGTTAATATCTAATTGTGGCACAGGTGATACATAGAATCAGTCCCTTGCTTCAGAAAGATACAGTCTCAAAGAGTCAATTGAATAATGGCTGCTGGGCCAAGCAGATTACTCTTCTGGACCCATAAATCCCTCGCCTCAGCTTCAGCTGTGGTTCTGGTGTGGACCTGGGTGCTGATGTCTCTTCCAACCTTTCAAATCTCTTGCAACAGAAGGGAGCTGCTGCTATCACTTCTCTCTTTCTATCTTTCTCCCCACCAGAAACTAATCTCTGCCTTGATCACCACCAGAAGATAGTGATAAAGTTTCCCAATGGGATTTTTTTTGTATGAATGCTTTTATCTCTGACACAGTATAAAGAGGCTTTTTTTTTATTCCCCTTGGTAAATGGATAGAAAAGTCATTGAATTACTATATGTTCTCCAAGATAAATGGGGAAGAATACTGAATCAAGGAAAGGTCGCTAAGGACTGGGCTCTCACCCAAGAGCCCAATCAGAATAGGAAGACAAAACAAATGAGCAAATAGCAGATATGTATGTATATGTATACATTTTCAGGATCGCCATACCAAGACCAACCCTCTATATTTACTCGCTTCTTTTTACATTGTGAGACACCCTGTTTTTCAGATGGAAGGCCCAATAAGCAAACTGTGCCATGAGTTTGGAATAACAACAATCCTTTGCACTCACCTTCTGGATGAACTTTGCAACAGCTAAACCACAGAACTGATGGTCTCTGAGCTCAGGAAAAGTTCAACAGATCCAGACATGAAGATCTGCCATAAATGGACTTTTTCTCTCCAGGCAACCTTGCTACATTGTAGTTATTATGCCTCACTACTTCTGCTACTTCACATGTTTGATCCTTTGTCACATATACATATATATGTATAATATAGATGTATATAAATATAAATGTGTAAATATATATTTGTGGCTAAACAAAGAATATATGTATATATAGAGAGAATTATATCTATATAGAGATACATAGAAAGAAAGAGAGAGAGGAAGGAAGGAAGGCAAGGAGGGAGGGAGGAAGAAAGAAAGAGAGAAGGAGAAAGAGAGAGAGAAAGAGAAAGAGAAAGAGAGAGGAAGAGAGAGAGAGAGAAAACTTTAGCCTCACTGCTTTGTGTCTCTTCCTAGAAGAAATCAAGGCACATGTGTCTAATTTCCCTTTTCCAAGGGAATAAAAAAAAGTTTTTTTTGTTTATGACCACTGTTAGCTCTTTGTTTTTGTTTTTGTTTTTTATCTTTCAGAATTAACTGTAGTTGTAATAATTCTATGTGAGCTCTTTGGTATTTTTAGAGGTACAAAATTTCTATGACTCTTTGGTCATTTGTTTTCAGAGTTGACAAGATATACATGGAAAGTTCAGAAATCAGTGAATTCCCATAAATAATTGCATACTTGTGATTTACTTCTACCCTGAAAATGACTATTATCAATTGATTAACCCAAACCATTTCTCTTCTGTTCAAATCTCTCAGTGAAACAATAGGAAAGGAACATCGGGAATGCAGAACACAAATACTCTTAATAGTATTTCCAAATGAATTTTAATTCTTACAAAGTATACTTTACCATTTTCTTGTTAGCTTGTTAGTCTGTTGGCAGACTGAAAACAGTATAAAAACTTGGCTTTCCTGAGCAAATGAGAACAGCCAAGCAGAGAATCCCTTTTCTTTCAGTGTTTGCTTTTGATTCCCTCTCTCCATTCTTACAAGCTAAGTAAGGCTTACAGCTGTTTCTTATATTCTTATTACAATACAGCAAGGGCTGAACTTTCAAGTAAATAATGGAAGAGAAGAAATTACTGACTTGAAAAATGAGAAATTCTGAGTACCTTTTGCCAAAAAAAAAAGACCAAACCCCAACATTTGATGCCAGTTGCCCACATCAATCTCCTCATTTGATGCTATACCTCAAAGACATAAATACTATGATATAAAAATGCTTGTTTTATTCCATAAATTAAAAATATAATAAATAAATTTATTTTAAAATAACAATTTAATTTTTTAAATTAAAGCAAAAAAGAATAATTAATAATATCCATATGGCATTTTAAAGTTTATAGGCCATTTTATATACATGATCTCATGTGATCCTCACAACCTTCCTATAAGACAAGTACCAGAAGTATAAGGATAGAGAGAAGATTCAAGATTTTTCTGGTATTTGGGACTACAAGGTAAAAAAACTCTCTCTACCCATATACGTCAGCACTGCCTCTACAACTCTATTAGAGAATTGCTTGGAGCACTAAGAGATTAAATGACTTCCCCAAAGTGTAAATAAATAACTTTGTTTTAGAGATGAGGGAACTAAGTGTCAAAGAGATTGTTGTGTTTTTCATAGTCACAAAATAAGTCACTTAGATCAGAATTAAGATTTAAACCATAGTTATTTTGACTCACAAGTTCAGTGCCCTGTCCAGTGAGATACTTTTCCTCCATTCTTCATTAGTTCTGCCCTCTAATTTTCTCAAGAAAGCAACAAGTCCAATTTTCTGGCATCCTTTCACAAAACACTGTCTCCCCACAGTATTTCTTTCTTTAGTCTTTATGAATTCAAAGAATCCCATGCTCCTAATTCCATTATAAGGAAGAGGCCTTATACCAATACCCCTAATTATTCCCAAATCAGATTCATTGAGCACTTTCTAGGAAAATGTGCTTTTTCAGTAACTCTGCTTTATAATTACATTTTTCTGGCTATTCTTAAGCCATCAAATGTACTTGGCTATTCTTTTAAAGCCCATTATCCCAGTATTTTATGTTGGTACAAGTCTGACTATTTTTTAGCAATGGCCCAGGAGATAAGTCCCATTAGACCATTGGACTTACTTTATGGTAAAGAAACTGAGGCACAGAATAAGGGGATTTATCCAAGACAATATACTGATTCGTCTCACTCTGAAGCTGAGGCTATTATCTAGTCACTTATTTAACCTCTCTCTGAGTTATTCTAATTTTGGTGCTTTTTCCAGTTTTAAGATGTATGGATAAAAGCCACTTATTGAAAATTCACAATTACCATCTCCTCTCTTTCTGTGAGAATAATATCTTTTCTTCTATCTTTCTCTACTATTAGACACAGGAGGGATCTCAAAACCACATACACTCTGCCACCAATCTACCCAAACCAATCTCATTTTATAAGTAGTCACTACCTCCCAGAAACTTGACCATGTTCAAAATTCTTACCCCACATTACAATACAAAGTCATTAGTATTTTCTTACACAGAGTCATCACTTTGCAGCCAATTTCCCAACAAACTTGCAATCAGCAAACATTTATTAAATATTTATTATGCACTACTAGGCTCTGCTAAAAGCAGTATACTCTCCCCTCGAGGAGCTTAAAATCTAAATGAATAGTAATAATAATAATAATAATAATAGAATTTTACAGTGTTTAAGGCTTTTAAAGTACTTGTGTATATATGTGTGTGTATATAATCTCATTTGATCACAACCCTGTGAAGCAGATGGTATTGTCATTCCCATTTTATTGGTGAGGAAACTGAGGAAGACAGAGACTAAGTGAGTTTCCTGGAGTCATACAACTAGCAAATATCTAAGGCTAGATTTATTTAGGTCTTCTTGCCTCCAAGTTTAGACTTCTATCTTCTGTCTGTGACCAAAGAGGAGGTATGAGTCCCATGTGGACATGACTCAAGTTGTAGGGGAATTCAAAAGTTCTGTAGCTGCAGCCCAGAGCTTGAATCCATCTACAGCTGAGCCAGTATAAAGGCAAAAGCACTAAATCAATGCTGTATCCTCTCTAGAGGAGAGAATTACATCATCTTGTCTTGTCTCTTGTTGCACTCAGCACCGTATGTCTTGTCCAACTTACACTACCCACAACGAAGTAAAAATCAGCATTCTGTGTAATATACAGCATTCTGTTGGTATGATATTAATGTTAGGACTGAATCTGGAAAGTACTGCCACCACATGGGCCCTGCAGGATGAAAGGGGTCAGGGTCCAAGGGCATGAGAAACAGTGTTTATGAAACAATGATTCACGCCCAAAGCATCCAAAACTTCAAGAGTTGTATCTAAATTACCATGTTATTGCTTTGAACTCTCAGCACTAAGAAACACAGCTGAAAAAAACAACCCAGGCACAATATTAAATTTAGGTCTATTCCTAGGAAAACCTGCTGAGTAGCTTAATATTCAATCTTCAATTGGCTTTTTTCCCCTATGAAAATCCAATGATTCCATAATGTAAAGTTACAAAATAATCACATGTAATAAAATGCAAAAGACAGCTGCAAAGGCATTGTTTCATAAACACCCCAATGAGGCACAAACCCTGTTTTCATTGCCTGCTGTGCACACTTTTACATAAGTAATTACACATTGGTTCCCTTGTGTTCTTCACAACCTACAAATTTATTTTAATACTTTGAGGTCACATCATCTCAATAAATTGTTGCACCTGGGAAGGAAAGAGGATGCATGCCTGATATTTGCATTTTACCAAACAACATATTGGCAAAGAAACCTTGACCTGAGAGAAAAGGAAACATTTTCAGAAATGGAGAACTGTATGACAGCAGTACAAACCTATCAGAAACTAGAGAATTTCCATTCCCATGGAGCTCAGATTTATTGATTGATGCAGTTTTTGCAAGAAAATGATAGAAAACATATAGCACATCACTGAAGGTGGCAAAAAAATTAGTATCCAATGAAAATAAGAAAGGAATCAAATTGCAAAACTGTACAACAAAAGCTCTCCAATTGTTATAAACTAACAAAAGATAATTCCCTACACTAAAAATTTAAAACAAAAACATATCCTTGAGAATTCAATATATCAATTGCTAGAATTAGAACATTATTCCAGACGGTAGTCCATGATAGTCCAAATTTTAACACTGACCAATAAAAATTTAAGGATATTTTTAGTAAAGGTTGCCACACTATATACTAATAATATATCCTCAGACACCTCAGACATACTAGTTGTGTAATCTTGGACAAGTCACTTAACCTCTATTTATCCATTTTCCTCAACTGTAAAATGAGGGTAATAATAGCACCTACCTCCCAGGGTTATTGTGAAGATGAAATGAGATAAAATTTGTAAAGTGTTTAACACAGGACCTGGCATGTGGCCAGTGCTTATATAAATACTTATATAAATGTTTATTTCATTCCTTCCTTTGTAACTTCTAATCTACACTGATGGAAAGCTCTCAAAGCATAAAGACCTAGTGAAAAAAACTGCATAAGAGCAGGATGAAGTATATATTAACCCCATCATCCTCTCTTCTATTGGAGCTCTCCCAAAAAAAGCCTTCAATGAGCCTACAGAAGATAAACTTATAGCACAATATTTTTAGTCCATCATAATCAGTTGTTTTATTCACTTGTACATATGACAGAACATCTGTGTCCATCAGTTGCATTTATTAATCCATGACAAAAATCCAGGCAAAAATAATGCCTGCCCTCAAGGAGCTTACTTTCTTATTGGTAATATTACATGTAAATAACTAGATGAATATAAGATATACAGAGCAGATGGAAGATAATCTCAATAAGGAGAGGATTAGCTTTTGGAAAGATTGAGAAAGACATCTTGTATAAAGTAGGATTCACAGTAAACCTGAAAGAAAAATAATAAGATAGTGACCTATCCTGGATTTTCTACCTCAACTCCATAGAATATAGATGAGGATAATAAGTACAAAAAAAAAGGATAACAATTTTTGTTCGTGTGACATTTCAAAAGTTTGAGAAATATCATTTCTAAGCAATTGAATTATTTTATTAATAATGCCAGTATATTTATTAAGCAAAGTATATTTATTTTTAACCATTTTTCTCTTAGACCAAAGACAATCATAGTAGCAGGCTCACAGCTTATATGCTCTTGAACGAGTGATGATCCCAAGGTTGGCAATCAACTCTAATTAGCTAACAATTAATGGAAAAAATGAATATTACAATGATGGGCTGAACCTATTGTAATGAACTTTGATTATGTTATTTTTTTAAGTTAATTCCAGCCTTGAGCAATCTATTCAAAGATTTATCAAGCCTGAGCAGAAGAGAATTTCACCTTAGATTAGAAGTCTGATGGATGGAGTAGCAATACCAGAAGAAGATTGTCACTCAATTTCCATCAGTCCTATTCTTGAGAGAATAAACAATGAAATAGTATAGTTTAAAAAAAAAAAAGCTTAGGTCTCCCAAATTTTAATAATTAGCTCTTAATGTGAAAGAGAAATTATCATTTCTCTTAGTCAGAATTTGTGATTTCATTAGTGCAAAGGGTGGGGGAATTCCCTGGTAATAAGAATGACTGGTACCACTATTCTCTGTAGCATTTATGATTTACAAAGCAATTTCCTCACATGAAGAAACTTATACAAGTTTTATCTACCCATTTTAGAGATGAGGAAATTAAGGTTACCACATTAAATTACTTTCCCCAAGGTCTTACAACTACTAAGGAACTATCTGGGTAGCAGAATAAATAGTGATAGATTTGGAATAAGACTTGTGTTCAAATCCTATCTTAAACACTTAGCTACTATGTTCCCAAGCAAGTTAACCTTCTCAGCTTCAATATCATTTATAAAATAAGAATAATAATAGCACCTACCTCACAGTGCTGTTGTGAAGGCCAAAAGAAATAATATATGTAAAATGTTTGCAAACATTAAGGCAATGCATGCTAATTAATATGTGTAAATGTTGGCTATTAGAAACAGAATTCAAACTTGGGTCTCTCCAAATGCCAAGATCCACTTTTCAAAAGTAAAATATCTCAGTTCTATAAGTCACTAGATCCATAGCTTAAGCAAGAATTCGCTGTTGGAGTTCCTTCCAAGAGCCAGGAGAAACTAAAATGAAAATAGAAATAAGAAACAGCACAGAGAGCAGCCAGATGCAATGATGATATGTCTAATTCAAGGAGCAGTTTCAGATAGCATCAGTACAAGATCAGCAGCATTTTTGCCATAACAGTTCCCTTTACCCACTTTTCAAATGAAACTATGGATTCAAGCAAGATCAAACACTATTGTTACTTCTCTACCAACAATGCTGATGTCATGGTGCACTCAACTCAGCTACATAAACAAGCTTGATTAATGCAGGCATGGTTTTAAATGTTCAACTGAAATTTTGTTTTAATTCAATTGGTAAGATTTGGATCAATTTACTCAATTTCTGTTTTCACTGATCTCATCAAACCTAGAGCAAGCTTATAAGAAAAAATAGTAATGGAAGGAAAACAATCATAAAATGTGCCAGACAACCTCAGAAGAGTCCCTCATTTTGATATTATTCAGTACAGACAGTCTCAGAACTTTGGGAAAATAACCTGTTAGCAAATCTTGCTGATTATGGCTTAGAACATATATACCAGGAATAGGAAACCTTTTTTCTACCAAGGACCATTTGGTTATTTATAACTTCTTTCACAGTCCATAGAAAATGATCAACTTATTGAACTCAAGTAGTGCAAGGGAGCTTTCAGTTCATCATCACCTGTAGTTGCCTTAACAAATAATTTCACAGTTCTTATATGGTCTGATACTCAGCCCTGATAAAAACTGAGAGAAAGAAAGAAGGCTATTAGTGATGAGTAGGAAAAATCCAGGCCAACCCACAAAACCTTTGGACCCCTTTTGTTTAGCATGAAAAATAATAGAAAACTTCACTGAAAAATAAAACTGGCAAAATGGAAAAAGAATGCATTGAATCCAGAAATTCAATTGGCCAGCGACAAAAGGAGCTAAAAAAGATAACTGAAGGAAATAATACTTTAAAAATTAAAATTGAACAAATAGAAGTAAATGACTCAATAATTCAAGAATCAGTTAAACAAAAACAAAAAAATGAAAAAATAGAAGAAAATATGAAATATCTCCTAGGAAAAACAACTGACTTGGAAAACAGATCCAGGAGAGACAATTTAAGGATTATCGGACTCCCTGAAAGCCACGATGAAAAAAAGAACCTGGATGCTATCTTCCAGGAAATCATGAAAGAGAATTGCCCTGAGGTTTTAGAATCAGAAGGCAAAATTGGCATTGAAAGAATTCACCGATCACCTCCTGAAAGAGACCCCAAAATTAAAACCCCAAGGAATATCGTGGCCAAATTTCAGGACTATCGCACCAAGGAAAAGATATAGCAAGCAGCTAGAAAGAAACAGTTCAAATACTGAGGAACTGTCATTAGAATTACACAGGATCTGTCAGCTTCCACATTGAAGGATGGAAGGACCTGGAACCAGATATTCTGAAAGGCAAAAGAACTTGGATTACAGCCAAGAATAAGTTATCCAGCTAGAATGAGCATCATCTTCCAGGGAAGAAGATGGTCATTCAATGATAAAGGAGAATTTCACCTATTTCTAATGAAAAGACCTGATCTGAACAAAAAATTTGACCTCCAAATAGAGAACTCAAGAGAAACATAAAAAGGTAAAAAGGAAAACTCTTGAGAACTATATTCCTACTATAGGTATCCTTTAAAGACTGGCAGTATAATTTGATTTTTCTTTGATAATAATGGAAAAGAAATTAGAGGTGGAAGGGATACCATACTGAAAAAGAAAAAGGGGGGAGGGGGGAAAAGGAGGCAAAATAAAGTAAAAATAAAGGAGGTAAAATAAGGCAAAATCTCATAAAGAAACATAGAAGATCTAATATAATTGAGGGGAAGAAGGGAGGGCGATGAGTATTGTGTAAACCTTACTCTCATTAGATTGGACTCTAAGAGAGTATATCAGACACATTTGGCTTCAAAGAAAGCACTGACCCTCCTTGTGGGAAGGTAGGAGGGAGGGGAGAAAAGGAAAGGGATAAATTAATAGAAGGATTAGGGGAAAGGTATAAAGGGGAGAGAGGGACTCTAAAGGGAGGAGGATTATTGGTGGGAGGTGGTCATCAAGAGCAAAGTACTGGGGAGGGGGGAAGGGAGAGAGGGGAAAGGGAAGAGTAAATCATAACTCTGGGTAAATAAGATGGCAGGGAATACAGATATAGTTATTTTAACTGTGAATGTGAATGGGATGAACTCTCCCATAAAACGGAAGTGGGTAGCGGACTGGATTAAAAGCCAGAATCCTACAATATGTTGTTTACAAGAAACACATCTAAAACATAGAGATACATACAGAGTGAAGGTAAAGGGCTGGAGCAGAATCTTCTATGCTTCAGGTGAACAAAGAAAGGCAGGGGTAGCAATCCTTATCTCGGATCAAGTAAAAACAAAAATAGATCTAATTAAAAGAGATAAGGAAGGAAACTACATTTTACTAAAGGGTTCCATAGACAATGAAGCAGTATCAATACTTAACATATATGCACCAAGTGGTATAGCATCCAAATTCCTAGAGGAAAAGTTAAGAGAGATGCAAGGAGAAATAGACAGTAATACTATACTAGTGGGAGATCTCAACCTTGCTCTCTCAGAATTAGATAAATCAAATTCCAAAATAAATAAGAAAGAAGTTAGGGAGGTTAACAAAAGGCTAGAAAAGTTAGGTATGATAGATCTCTGGAGGAAATTGAATGGTGATAGAAGGGAGTATACTTTTTTCTCAGGGGTTCATGGAACTTATACAAAAATTGATCATGTGTTAGGGCATAAAAACCTCAAAATCAAATGCAGAAAAGCAGAAATAGTAAATGCATCCTTCTCAGATCATGATGCAATAAAACTCACATGTAATATAAGGCCAGGAGAAAATAGGCCACAAGTTATTTGGAAATTAAATAATCTAATGCTGAAGAACGAATGGGTGAAAGAGCAAATTATAGACACAATCGAAAATTTCATCCAGGAGAATGACAACAATGAGACAACATACCAAAATTTGTGGGACTCGGCTAAAGCGGTTATAAGGGGTAATTTTATATCTCTAGATGCTTACTTGTGTAAAACAGAGAAGGAGAAGATTAATGAACTGGGCTTACAATTAAAAAAGCTAGAAAAAGACCAAATTACAAACCCTCAATTAAATACCAAATTGGAAATTCTGAAAATTAAAGGGGAGATCAATAAAATTGAAAATAAGAAAACTATTGAATTAATAAATAAAAGTAAGAGTTGGTTTTATGAAAAAGCCAACAAAATAGATAAGCCTTTAGTTAATTTGATTAGAAAAAGAAAAGAGGAAAATCAAATTATTAGTCTCAAAAATGATAAGGGAGAACTTTCCTCCAATGAAGAGGAAATTAGAGTAATAATTAGGAGTTTCTTTGCCCAACTTTATGCCAATAAATTTGATAATGTAAATGAAATGGAGGAATATCTACAAAAATATAGATTGCCCAGATTAACAGAAGAGGAAATAAATTATTTAAATAGCCCTATTTCAGAAAAAGAAATAGAACAAGCTATTAATCAACTCCCTAAGAAAAAATCTCCAGGACCAGATGGATTTACATGTGAATTTTACCAAACATTCAAGGAACAATTAATCCCAATACTATATAAACTATTCGAAAAAATAGGGAAAGAAGGTGTACTACCAAATTCCTTCTATGACACAGATATGGTGCTGATAGCTAAACCAGGTAGGGAGAAAACTGAGAAAGAAAACTATAGACCCATTTCCCTAATGAAAAATAATAGAAAACAATAGGGAGCCTTCACTTAATATGTTTTTGAACGTGGAAATGAGAGACAGAAACAAAAGTAGAAAAGACACGAAGATAGAAAAGAGGGAGAAAGGAAGAGACAAAAACAGAAGACAAAGGGGGAAGAGAAAATGAGACAAGTTAATGAATAAAAACACCATTTTAAGGATGTATTACATGCCGGGAATGATGACAGATTGGGAATACAAATATCAAAAACAAGATAGCTCCTGTACACAAGGAATTTACATTCTAAGAGAGAAAATAACAGATATAAGAGATTGGTATCTTGAAGTGATATTTGGTCTGGAAAGCCACAGGAATGATAAATAGAACCCCAGATCAATTGATGTTTGGAAGTCTACATGTAAGATTACCTACAGGAGAGAAGTGTGCCTACTCAGTAAAGAGTAAGAATTTCACATGTGCTTGAAAAACTTAATAGGCTAAAATAAACAATTCATTTGAATAGACCCTCCTTTTATCTATGAACTCTTCTTTTTACCATTCCTTGGGAATCATGTAAGCTAAGAATTTCCCAATATCACCATATATTAAAGAAATTGCTGGTTTAAAGCAACTACTATAAAGAGTATTCCACCTAAATAAGTCCTATTCTCACATTCATCATGGATGATGGATGTCTCTAGGTTCTCAAAGGTCATGCTTTGGTAACTTCTACTAAGCTAGAAAAGTTTTAGGTACATTCCCCTATGATGGAAAGCATATCTATAATCTAAGGATCAGACTACACAAGATTGGAGAGACATCACAATGTTGTCCATAGCAGTCAATTAATCAATTAGCATTTATTAACCACCCACTAAATGCAAGGCACCGTGTTAAGGTTAAGGCTCACAAATTCTGCTAAGTTACAGAAGAATTGGATCGTCATTGGTGGAAGGGAGTATCCATACCAATTGCATTCCAGATCCTCTTGACATCTAAAAATATTGTGAATAATTAAACTCAATTAACCACAAGTGTGAAAGGCAAAACCAAAATAGTACTAGCTGTCTAGAACATTCCACTCTCCTGAGAGGAACAACATATACACAGACAAATGAATACAAAATATATACAAAATCATTTGAGAGAAGGAGTTCTAGTGACTAAAGGAATCAGGAAAAAATGCCATGGAAATCAGATCTTTGGGAAAAGTAGTACAGTCTTATGTGAATGGAAATCCATTATCCATAGTCAACAAAGTCCTATTCTTGCTGCCTCTGAAACTTAAATCTTCCTAGGATTTTCATAGAGACATGGACATCATTTATTTTCACTTTGTACTCAAAGTACCATTAGCCCCTATTGATTATTTCTTTTTAATATAATTTCTAGTGGTTTGATGAAATCTTTTTTCATTTTAATACAGATGTCATTGAGACTTAGGGTGATACTGGAGGGAGTTTTTATTCCTGAGACATTCCTTAGATGAGATGCTTGTCCATGACATGCTGAGACTCTCTGAGCTGAAGGGAAGCCTCACTTGGAAGAAGGAGGGAATCTCATTTCAGGAATAGAATGAGACTGAATGGACTTTCCAACAAGAAGCTAACGCCAAAATAACCCACCAAGAAGAATGTATAAGAGAGATGCTAAGAGATAGAAATCACCTAGAAATATCCTCAACATTTTTTATATCATCTATATGGGAAATGGGTATTATGGAAATATGGTATTATGGAAAAAATACTTGATTTGTACTCCATGTTCATGTTCAAGTTCTAACACTTACTAGTTTTATGAACTCAGGCAGTTTAATGACATCTAGTTTCCTCATCAGTAAAATGAGAGTAGTCATACTGGCACTGTTCACCTCCCAGGGTTATTTGAGGATACAGTGGGATGCCTAAAAAGAACTTTGCAAAGTAATATGGTACTGAAATGTTCTTCTTGCTGCTAACCTTTATCCTCTGGGTGTACTACACAGACAGGATCAGCCTCTTCCACCCCATTCTGTAAGATTCCTAATGGCTAATCCTGGCAATAGGAACTGCCCCCTCTTTACTTCTGCCCCAAATTCTATTTGCATTTGGCCTCTAAGTCCCTGCTGCTTTTTGGATTTTGAATGGGGCAGATAGAAAGGGAATTGTTTTCCACGTAAATTTAATTAACAACAGGAAGATAAGATGAGAAAATGACATAGCAGAGCTGTTTGTCTCCACCATAATCATTTCTTCTTTTTTAATACTATTCACCAATGACTTCATTGACATCAATGACAGAATCTTCTGTCTTCTTCATTTTTAACATAAAATGTTAAAAAAAAAAGTCTTCAACCTCTGCTCCTGACTAATCCAGAAGTAGTGAATGGAAGCAGTCATAAAAACAGGGCTTTGCCTACCACTGATCAAGCACTAGATATTTCCATGACCTCGTACTTCCATGCATGTTGGCTGTCTAAAACAAAAACACAAGAGTTATCAGAAAAGTATGGCAAAAAGTCATTCAGAAGAGTATGGCAAAAATTCATATACTTCTTTATGAGACAACCAATTTAATTTTTGGATAATATTAATTGTTTGGAAATGTTTCTTTACCTCAAACATAAATCTGCCTGAAAAAAGCTGTTGAATTGGACACTTTTCCCAGAATAAAGAATTACTTGGAGACAGAGGGTGCAACAAATATTCACAAGTACAGAAACTGATTACAAAGAAAGACAACTTCTGTACCCCAAAGAGATCAAAGAAAAAGGAAAGGAATCTATATGTACAAAAATATTCATAGCATCTCTTCTTAATTTGGCAAAATATTAGAAATTGAAGGGATGTCCACCAAGTGGAAAATGGCTGAACCAAGTTGTGGTATGTAATTGTAATGGAATGTCATTGTGCTATAAGAAATGATGAGCAGGATGGGTTCAAAAAAAACTGGAAAGACTTATATGGACTGATGTAAAGTGAAGTGAGCAGAAATAGGAGAATATTGTGCACAGTAATAGCAATACTGTGTGATAATCAACCGTGAGTGACTTTACTATTCTCAGCAATACAATGATCCCAGGTAATTCTGAAGGATTCATAATGAAAAATATTATCTACCTCCAAAGAGAGAACTGATGGAATCTATGTAGATTAAAATGTAGCTTTTTCATTCTTTATTTTTCTCACTTTTTGCAGCATGGATAATATGGAAATGTGTTTTGCATGTTCTCACATGTATCATTTTTTCACTTATTATTTTTCTCACTTTTTTGCAACATGGATAATAGGGAAATGTGTTTTGCATGCTCTCATATGTATAATTGAAGTCACATTTCTTGCCTTCTCAATGGGTAGGGGAAGGGCAAGAGAGAGAGAATTTGGAATTCAATTTTTTTTGAAATATAAAAGGAAAAATAAAAAAAAATTTTTAAAAGAAAAAGAAAAATACAACCAATTACTTTATTCACCTTTATCCAAACTATTCATGATTTGGGTGTTCAAAGGCAATTAAGTTCTGTATATCCTGGACTGGTGAATTTTTGAGATTTTGCATCCCTTTGTCTACTTCAGTATGAAAGCTTGCAACCCCTAACAATTGTGGGCCATCTAGAACTAGAGCGTTGCCTGGATAAAACCAGTTGCCTGAATTGCATGTGACTTTATATCCTTCAACTCAATTGGTATTATTCCAAGATGGAAATGAAATATTTACATCTCTTGTACCCTTCTTTTATGTTTGCATATGAGTTTATATAAGTGGTTTGTATACTACCAGCAAATATTTTATTTAAAGTAATGGAATGTGAAACTTTGCTTCTTTCCCTTGACATCCCATGCTTGACTAATGTGGTGCATCTCTACAATTTCTACCCATTCTTCTTAGTTTTGACTTTTGATACAAAGCAGAATGAGTCCACTCTCTACCTTGTGACAACTTAAAATAGTTGAAGATTGCTATCACATCCATCCTAAATCTTCTCTTCTATATGTTAACAATCCCTAATTCTCCCAAGACATGGTTTCAATTCCCCTTACTGTCCTTTTCTCATTATTCTGCTCTGAACACAATCTATTCTGTCAATCAACTGCCTAAATGTGGAGAACTGAACACAACATCCTGATGTGGTATGACCAGGGCAAAGCAGGATTATCTTCTTCTTTGTCCTGGGTACTACTTCTATTAATAAAGACTAAAGTTACATTATCTTGAAGGAAGAATCACTATTATGTCACACTGTGACTCAAATAGGGTTCATAATCCATTTAGGTTGAAATTTTAAAAGGGCAAATTTAAGTTCAATTTAAGAGAAAATTGTCCTTTTAAAAATGGAGCTCTACAACTACAGAAAGAATTGCTATGTGACATAGTATGTTCCACTCAAATTCTTCAAAGACTAGATGACCACTTGTAAAGAAGATTCTAGATTAGATGCAAGATAAACTGCATAACCTTTGAGGTGAAATTGTGTTGTTCTTTTTGACATGACATTGTCTTACTGTATCTCCCTGATCTATATTTGTACATCTGATTTTTTAAAATAAGATTTGTATAATTAGATTTGGCTTGTAATTATAGTTTAGGTGAGATCTTCCAGGATTCTCATAAAGTGATTTAATATACCTGCTATTCCTATAATCTTCATTTCAATCACCAATTTGACAAGCATGTCATCTATTTGGAAGAAGACATGTCATTTCATCGGTGCATTCCAGTCAAGAGTTATGTCCCAGCAAGTCTCAGTAAAATCTTTGAGTTTGCATTTACCTTCTGCCTTAGATCTCAAGTTCACTTTATTTATTCTCCTGCTCTGTGCATCAATGTATAGCCACCTGAAGTCAGGAGCATTGGTTTGGCTTCCTTTCCTGTTATTAATAACACTTTCACTTTTATTTTTCTTTTCCATTTTGTCTTGTAGATTACTAGCACTTCCTCTATTAGTCTCCTTTCTATGGTATACTTGTTGTCTTCATCAATATCTGTTTTAGCAATTGCATCTGAGTACTTTTCTCCTTCCCCCTTCATCTTTAGCTTATAGTATTCTTAATATAATATTAAGTCTGATTTCTTATTAAAGTTATTCCACCATGGGGGCAGCTAGGTGGCGCAGTGGATAGAGCACCAGCCCTGAAGTCAGGAAGACCTGAGTTCAAATCTGGTCTCAGGCACTTAATACTTCCTAACTGTGTGACCCTGGGCAAGTCACTTAACCTTAATTGCCTCAGCCACCAAAGAAAGAAAGAAATTTAAAGTTATTCCACCATTATTCAAGAGCCCAAAGAAAACATATAGGCTAATTAAGATCTTTTTTGAGAAGGCAAGTAATTAGAAATAAATTACGCATTTGCAATCATGCAAAACATTTATTTCCATATTAATCATGTTGTAAAAGAAAACATACATCAAAAATTTTAGAAAAGAAGGAAAGTTTTTAAAAAGTATGCTTCAATCTATATTCATACTATAGGTCTTTCTCTGGAGGTAGACAGCATTTTTCTTATTAAGTCCTTAGGAACTGTCTTAGATCATTGTACTATTGAAAATATTCAGAGTTGAGCATTGTACAATATTTCTATTACTACGTATCATATTCTCCTGGTTCTATGCATATTATTTTATATCAGTTCATGTGAGTCTTTCAAGATTTTTCTGAAACCAACTTGCTGATCATTTCTTATAGCACAATATACCATCACAATCATGTTTTACAACTTATCAAGTCATTCCTCAATCAATATGCAATCCCTGGATTTCTAATTCTTTGCCACCACAAAAAAGAGCTGCTGTAAATATGTAGGGGCATATACATACATATATGTGTGTATATAGATAGAGTCAGATAGATAAATAGATAGATGGATATGACACAGACCTAGTAGTGATATTGCTGGGTCAAAGGGTATGCATGGTTTTATATTCCTTTGGACATAGTTTTAAGTTCCATAGTACCAGAATGGTTGGATCAGTTCACAATTCCACAAACAGTTCCCTAGTGTCTCAATTTGCCTACAACCCCTCCAACATTTGTAATTTTCCTTTTCCATCATATTAGCCAATCTGATAGTTATGGAGTGGTACCTCACAGCACCAGAGTTGTTTCCATTTGTATTTTTCTAATCAGTAATGATTTAGAATGTTATTTTTATATGACTAAAGATAGCTTTGATTACTTCATCTGAAAACTTCCTCTTGATATCTTTTGACCATTTATCAACTGAGGAATAACTTGTATTCTTATAAACTTAACTCAGTTTACTATATATTTTAAAAATGAGGCTTTTTAAAAAATGAGGCCTTTATCAAAGAAACTTGCTGTAAAATGTTTTGCATAGTTATGTTTATTATGTATTTTCCTCCATGCACGCTCTCTCTTCTTCTGTCTTTTTCTCTCTGTGTGTCTGTCTCTGTCTCTGTCTCTCTGAATCTCTCTGCCTATCTCTATATTTGTCTGTTTCTGTGTGTGTGTCTTCCTCTCTCTCTCTCTCTCTCTCTCTCTCTCTCTCTCTCTCTCTCTCTC
>JAJPUD010003136.1:48794-76446 GCA_023553655.1 Myrmecobius fasciatus | reverse complement strand
AAGGAAGAAAGAAAGTGTGTGCATAAAACTCCCAAGAAGAGGCCTTAGATACACAACTATTGCCCCTTATCCTTTATTCTTTGGGACAATGTTCTCTACTAACAAATTTGTGGAAGTTCAGAGCTGGAAAAGAGCTTAAAATCATATTTCTTTATTCTATAGATCATAGGATTAAGATTATAAACAGATTCTTAGAGCTCATTTAATCCAAGCTCTTCATGTTTTTGATGAGGAAACTGAGACTGAGAGAGTGAGTGGATGAAAATCACACAGGTTATAAGTATTAGAAGCAGAACTGAGCTTTTAGTTCTCTGAGCCAAAATCCAGAAGGGCTATTTTCCTTTAGATACAACCTCTGGAAAACTCAGAAAAACTATATATTTTACTCTTAAATTACTTCTGATTTTTGGGAGGAGGGAAGTTGGGGAAGAATTGGCATTCTGTCCTAAATTGACCATTAAATGGAAAAAGTCATTTCTCTGAAATGATGTCAGTATCATGGAATAATTTTAAGAAGGAATAACTGAACTATTCATGAAAAATGAGCTGAGTATCTCATCATATTTCTTAGAGTGAAAGTTCAATTAGAAAGTAGTCAAATGTTATGGTACAATGTCTATTATGTTCTTCTTGATTAATGTAGCAATAATACCCAGAGTTTTTATCTAGATTTTTTGCTTCCAGATTAAAAAGTCAATGTATGTTTGTAAATAAAGGACACCCTAAGTTTAGTCTCCTTATTCAAAGTACTTTTAGTTGCCCCCAAAATACCTCTTTCTCTGAGTGAGGATACATTTTGTGACTTTGTCATCAAATCTAATGTTTTAGAATAAGAAAAAGAAAACATGTTAACTGGAAAAAAAGAAAAAGAAGAAATTAACTTTTTGCCCTAGTAAATAGGTTTCCTTTCTGTCCCAATGAGCTTGAGGAGTTAGCATTCCCCAGAAAAGTGTGGGACAGATAGGAAGGCTCAAATGTATGGCCTTCTGATTTCAAACTACTACACAACATGCTTAGTGGATATAGAATTGAAGCATATTGGAGGACATATGCCTAGATAATAAACATTAGTCTATTTAATTATCTGTAACACAAAGAACAAGAGATAACAAATTCATCTGCAATGAGAGATAGCAGGGGGATGGATGCTTGTTTGCTACCAAGAGAAAAATGGATCAAAGGATAGAAAGGACATCCCAGAGAAATTCTCTTATTGGGGGCAGCTACTTAGTGTAGTGGAGAGAGCACCAGCCCTGAAGTCAGGAGGATCTGAGTTCAAATGTGGCCTTAGATACTTAACACTTCCTGGCTGTATGACCCTGGGCAAGTTACTTAACCCCAATTGCCTCAGCAGAAAAGAAAGTCTCTTATTTTCAATGATTGAAGGAACTGTGCTGCATGTAAATCAGAAGATGAAAAGGGAAAAGCCAGAGTGGTATAGTGGGGGGAAATCATGTAGTAGATTGAAAAGCCTATAAGTTCCAGTTCCACTGTGCCATTTAGTAGGCATTCAAGGCCCTCCTCTTTTTCCAACCTCTCTTTCCAAACTTGTTTCAAAGAGTTGGCTTGTGGAACCTTTTAAGAAAGAGGTAACACAAAGTAACCAACATTGAACTTTCAAGAGACACTTGGATACAAATGAGTAGTACAAAGAAATGGAGGATAGATGAATAAATAATGGAGGAAAAGAGGAAGGAAGGGAGTGTGTGAGAGAGAGAGGAAGAAAAAGGGAAGGATATATGAAAAATATTTATTGACCACTTACTATTTGTAAAGCACTGTGCTAAATGCTATTATGGGTGACAATATTATACAGAATTTACAAGTCATATGAAAAGGTCCCATGATCCTTAAGATACGGTGGCAAAAGAACAGGTAATATTTTTTAAATTATTTTAATGTCATTTACAATGATAAAATGATACAGATTCTGATGTGAAACTGTTTGGCAGTGCCAAGGATTTTGGTGTTAAGAACTTTCTTGAATATTCAGTAATTATGGTTGCAGAATCTGGAAAAGATATTGCCCAGTCACTTCTTCACAGAAGCTAATTTATATGATGGCTCTTGGGAATTGTTTGAAAGAAGATCCAGAAGTCTCGGGGGTTGTAAACCCATTTCCAGGACTCTTGGACTTACATAGCCATAGGTTAATTGGTAATTGGTGTTGGTAGAGGTAAAGTAGTTGAGTCTCTTCTCAATAATAATTGCTTTCCTCACTAATAACTGGAAGCAGGGCCAGTGATCAAGGCAATACTGCTATTTTCAAGCTCCTGGGTTCAAGCTCCTGATTCCAAGAAGTATGATTGTTGAGATGTTGATGGTAGTTTGAATTGTATGGCAATGCTATTTCCTATCTCTCCTTCAGAGTACCCTAATGCTTGATTTATACTGGTTTGCATGACACTGAAGTTCCTATATTACCAAAGGACTTACTTCTACTCTTCTTTGAGTTAAATCCCAAACCACCAAATGAATTCTCATAACTTTGCACCTACTAGAGCTTCGGTGATACAGAAGATAGTCCTATTTTAATCCCTGTGGGGTCCTATTGGCCAAAATAAAAGAGATACTTGTTTTTAAAACCAGTTATTAGAGCTTGCCAGATTTTGGTTTAGGATTGAAATACAAATGTATCTGTAGATTCTGATAGATTTCTGATACATTATTCTGTCTCTGAATAATCCTGAATCTCAGAGGTTGCTTGAAATCTGGATGCTTACTAAATCCCTACTACTTTTCTAAATGCTATACCTTAACTCCAGCCTATGAATGACCTTGATTCAGATCACCCCCTTCCATTTTAATTACATTTCTCATCACAGAATTAATATGGATTGGATCAGAGAGAGACTCACATGCAGAAAGTTAGATCATCCATTTTCTCCATTTCTGCAATCTGTTTTCCTTCATCTGCCTCTGAATCTGTCATTATATCAGTGAAGAATTAAATCTTAAAATTTCACTTTGACTTTTGTGGATGCCAACTGACTTATCTGGAAAACAATCCATTTGTGCTATAAAGCTTGAAACTTCACTAAGACTTTTGGGGATAGTTTAGTCTGACTGATCTGAAAAAACAGTTTATTTTCCCAACAAAAGCTCAAACTCACAGTAGTCAGAGCTATTGTTGCTTATAGCAAATTATGTCTTTCAACTCATCATCATGTGACATGAATTCAATTCCTCTCACATGGTTTTCAGAAAGAATCATTAGAATCTAAAAACTATTTCCCATAGGTTGTGAGAAAAAAATACATCCACAAATTCTTTACTTTGCCTTGGGAAATAGTTAAGTACTGACTTGTGCTAGGTCCTGGGATGGTGGGGGAAGATGAAAGAGTCTTTTCCTTCATGTGAAGCTGTACTTCTCGCCTACCACTAGGATAGCATTTATCTGCTTCTATTTAGCATTTAAATCCCATACCATTGTCACTGCCAGATCAGCCTCCCTTTTTAAACCCATCACACATTATTCTCCATCATAAACCCTAAATTACATCCAATTTGACCTACTTGATAAGTATGTTATCTCTTATTTCTCAGTCTTCTCAAACACTGCTTCCCCTATGCCTAGATTCAATCAATCTATTAGTATTTATTAAGAGCCTATTGTGTGTCAGGCACTGATTAAACAAGAGATGAAAATAAAATAGTTCCTTCCTTCAAGGAAACTACATTCCATCAAGATATAAATGTTTTTTACATTTATACTAAATTATCTACAAAATAAACACAGGATAATTTTGTGGGGAGATTTTAGAAGTTGGGGAACAGAATTAGTAGAACGCTTATATGGGAGGTTGTATTTGAGCTGAGCTTTGATGGAAGAGCTTCTAAAAGGGAAAGATGAGAAGAAAATTAATCCAGAAATGGAAAGTCAGCTTGTGCAAAGGCACAATGGTTGGAAATATGAATTCTTGTGGAGAACAGCAAAAAGGTCTGCTTGGTTGGACCATGGACTTTGACTTCCTCATAAAATCCATGGTTTTCCATCAATGTTAAGCTCAAATGCCACCTCCTACACTTGATCAATCCATACTTTTCTTGTTTAACTTCTTCTTGTTTGGTGGTGGTGATGATGTTTAATCATTTCATGTCTAGTTCTCTGTGACCCCATTTGGAGTTTTCTTGGCACAAATACCGAAGTGGTTTGCTGTTTCCTTTTCCAGCTCATTCTACAGATGAGAAACTGAGATAGATAGTAAGTGTCTAAGGCCAGACCTGAACTCAGGAAAATGTATCTTCTTGACTCCAGGCCCAGTGCTATAACCACTATGCCATTGAGCTGCATGTTTTGTGTGTATGTATTATATATGGGTGTGTTTGTTTTCTGTGCATTGTGTAAATATGTGTGGTGTGCATGTATACATGTGTCTATGTATACAAATATGAGTTATGATGTATGTAATATGCATAAATATTATATATTTATTTTTATATGAATGTGCTATCCCCACATTAGAATGTAGGTTCATTGCAAGTAGGAAATGTTTCCTTCTGTGTAATTGTATCACCGGTATCTACTACACTTTCTGACAGAAAAATATTTGAAAAATGATTGATGGTGCCTTCTCCATCTCTCTGGAAGATTATTTTGTATTTATCTTGCATGTTTTTCATATTTACTTAAATTTGTATGTATTTTTTCCTCTAGAAGAAAGTATTTTCATATCTTCAGCAATTAGCACTCCTTTGACTTCATATCCCCAATAACAAGCAGGATGCCTGGCACACAGCAGGGTATAAAAAATGTTTGTTGAATATTGAATATATGAATTCCTGTCTTACAAAACAAAACATAATCTGCTCAAATGTCTCTTCATGGCATAGAGATGACTCTGAATTCTCAAAGGCTATCTTGGCAAAGTCTTACCCTGGCAAGTCTTATCCAGATAAAACCAATAAAAGACATATAGGTCTTGAGGATCAACCTAAGTTCAGACAGGCTCGTACCAAAAAGTTGATCACAGAATGATCTATTTTAAAATCATAGTTACACACAAAAATCTTCTACTAAAATGCCAGTGGTATTGCAATCTGCATCATTCCAAAAGAACTCACACTGGCAAAATCATAAATATTCTAAATAAATGTTCTTCAGATTAAAAAGACAGAATTTGGAGTAGTTAAATGAACTCGTATCAGTAACATGACTGGTAAGCAATATAAACAGGATGTGAACTCAAGTCCTTCTGACACCAAGGCCAATGTTCTTTCCATTACACTAAGCTGACTTCTCAAGTCCACTTCCTTGTTTCTGTATTCACTCAATCTCTGGCACATCTCTTCAGGTCAGTATCATCAGGACCTGTAGAAATACTAATAATTTTTGGAGGTTTGAAATGTCATTTCTCAGTGAGAAAAGAAAATCCTATTACTATCTTCTAGTGGTGCTTCTTCTGATCTCAGGAAAAAAATCACATAGAAAAGGTCTATTAGTTTTCCAAGAAAAGCTGAAGCCCATTCAGAAAAGCTGATTTTATATCTTTTCATTTTCAGCATTTCTGATCCATTGAGATATTTTCCATATCGAAAAAAAAGTCTTAATATATTCTCTGGGATCATTACCTCTCTGTTTTGAGGTAGATAATATGTTTCATCATCATGAGTCCTCTGGAATTGTGCTTGTTGTGTTGCTATGTACTTGTTATATGTACTTGTTATGTTGGTCAGCTTTTCTAAAAATTTGCCTTAATAATATTATTACTGAGATATTTCCCTTTGGGCTCATATACTGTTCATATATTACCATGGTCAAAACAATTCATCCATTGGTAGTCAGCCTTCTGGTAAAAGGATTGAGACTACATCCAATTTAACTTGTAAATATCTTTTTTTTTTTATTTTTGCTTTTTGCTGAGGCTTGGGGTTAAATGACTTGCCCAGGGTCACACAGCTAGGAAGTGTCTGAAACCAGATTTGAACTTAGGTCCTCCTGACTTCAGGGCTGGTGCTCTATCTACTGCGCCACCTAGCTGCCCCAACTTGTAAATATCTTATAAGTACATAATAGGATACATCTTTCCCAATAAAATTCGAGCTCTTTGAAGGTAGGAACTGTTTTTGTGTTTTCTTGCATTTCTAGTGCTCAGTACAACATCTGGAACATCTGGAACATACATTTAATCAATTCTCATTGACTAATTAATGACCAACTCAACTAGACTGGTCCTCAGACAACAGACTCAAAGTTTTTCCACCTTAATAGGACCTTCCTGAGTTTACAACCCATAGGCAAATCCTTCAAGCACTGGAAGTTATTTCCACACTACCATGAGAGGTATCTCCAGATTTTCTCTACATTGCCACAGAAACCTCTTCAGCAGAAAATCATTCTACCCCCTGATCTTCTTCCACTGGAATTATTCTCGGCTCTAATGGGCTCTTCTGCTTAGGTGGTTCCTTCCATAACCTCCATTTTAAAAAGAACATCAGGTCAGTCATATCTCCAGTCCTTTCTAAGCTTCATTCTTGATTCTTTGAACTTTCTCTACCATGCTTTCTGTATGCTAGTCCTCCTCATCTCCTTCTCTCCCTCTTCCCCTTCACAACTTCCCCTTATATGTTGTTTTCCTCATTAAAATACAAGCTCTTTGAGTTCAGAAAGAGATTTTCTTTCTCTCCATATTTGTACTCCTAGCCCTTAGCCCTAGCCCTTATACCTGCTACATAGTCAGTATCTATTAAATGTTTGTTTTCTTTTGGAAGTGTCAAAGTACCTAAAGATATAGAATTTCTATTACTGAAAACAAAAGAATTCCCTGTAGCATAGAAAGAGCTCCCTGCCCCCAACTGTGTGCCAAAAGAGCAAAACTACTCATTTTCTTCCTTTTATTAAATAAATTTGTTTTATTCATGTTTTTATGAATTCAACTTCTTTATTCATACAATTTTCCTATCAAAAGCATACAAAAATAAATATATTCAGCTAAATTATTCTTAGCAGGATAATCTGAGGCTGAGCTAAAATGACATTTTCAGTCTCCATTTAAAATCAGTCCAAGTAAGTTAGGAAATAAAATTACTCTGATTGACAAGGACAAAATCTAGTTTGGACTGAAAGCAATTATTCTCCAAGGTCAGCTGGCATTGCAAGCCTACCAGTCAGTCAGTATGATTGGAAGCAAAAAAAAAAATGATTCTTTACTGTCCAGTCCAACAGGGTGCCAGAAAAAAAAAATGAGTGCAAGAGTGCAATTGATTCTGCAGACTAGAAGGGTCATCTCTAATAAAACAATATCATATGTACTGAGCAGTCAATGAAACCACTACAGCCTCCTCAGAGCTGCCAACAGAATGTTGATAAGATGCTAGATAGAGGCATAGACAAGTATTAATCCCACAGCCATTTTTATTCCTTCCCTGGGCATGATTCAAGAATTCCTAGACACAAAAGAAGGGAAATTCTTTATCAAGGCACAAGTAAAAAGAGATTTGAGTGTACAGCTCAGATGAAAATCCTGCCCTTTGCATACTTGTACACTGTTAATAGAACTGTGAATTACTCTAATTCTTCTAGAAAACAATTTGGAATTAAGGAAGAAAAGCCATCATCAACCCAGTGATTCTAATGCTGGTTATGTAACCAAGGCAATTAACACCAGAAATTATCTACCAACATATTCATAACAGTACTTTTTTGTGATATAAAAAACTAGAAACAAGTGAGTATCTATTGACTAGGAAACAGCTAAACAAATTACAGCATATGAATGTATCAGAATATTGTCATGCTGGGGCAGCTAGGTGGCACAGTGGATAGAGCACCAGCCCTGAAGTCAGGAGGACCTGAGTTCAAATCTGGTCTCAGACACGTAACAGCTGTGTGACCCTGGGCAAGTCACTTAACCCCAATTGCCTCAGCAAAAAGCAAAAAAAAAAAAAAAAAAAAGAATATTGTCATGCTATAAGAAATGACAAAAATGAAGGCAAAAGAGAAACATGGGAAGATTATGAAATAGTTCACTATGAAGAAAGCAGAAGTATGAGAAAAAATGCACTCAAAAAACTCAATGTAAGTGAAAACAACACCAAAAGGCAGCAGATCTCAGATTTAATGGTGACTAGAGGGGAAATAGCACCACAATTACAGAATGCTGCAAATAACAGTTAGAATTTATATAGCCCTTTTATGTTTGCAAAACACATTTCATGTGTTATCTCATTTGATCTTCCCAACAATCCTCAGAGGTAAGTACAACTATTATCCTCATTTTGCAGATGAGGAAACTGAGTCTGAGAAATGAAATGTCCAGGGTCACAAAAGGGTCTAAAGCTGAATTTGAAGTGCTCCATACACTGTGCTACTTGGCCTTCTAGCATATGCATCCAAATGCTATACCTCTGTTGATTACTTTTGTTTAACTGTTTTGTTACTGTGTTGTTATAAGGAAATTCCTGGAAGCAGGAAGATTGTGGGAAAAGACTATGGTATTTTTTTAAAGCATCAATAATCTTTTAAAGTGGGGATTTTTAAGAGTTTTCATTTTCTGGTCCAGTTTAGCAGTCTGATGAAGCCTTTCTCAGAATATTTTTAAATGCATAAAATCCAGATTATCTCAAAAGTCTTTGTGCAGTTTTAAGCTTTCATAGCTTACATATCAATAAGATTGAATCTTAAATACTGTGATATTACTAATAATTAAATGTTACTAATAATTTAATAACATCAAATAGTATGATACATATTATTTATTAAAGGGCATAATGCATAATCCATTGGAAAGAAACCTAAAGTTATTGATAAATCAGTGTGATATTTTTCCCACCCAAATTCAATGATCCCATGAAAGGTATTGACAGACATTTAAGGGGTCCATGGACCTCAAGTTCAGAATCCCTGTTTTAAAGTATAAAATAAATGAATACATGCACAGTCACTATATCACAACACATCTACCCAATCCCCCAAAAAACCTCTTTCCATCGACTTTGAGCTGGGGCCAAAAGCTATCTGAAAGAAGTCAAGAAACTGTAACATTAGTATTAGTAATGTTACCAAAAAAGTTATCTGTAACATAAACCAGACTTCATGGTACACTTCAAAAAATCAAAGATTACCAAATGACTATGGTTTTTCAGTGTTTATTATTCTCACTTTAGTCATATTTCTAAATTTTCAGCTATTTTTAGAAAGAAATTTGTTCCTAGGTTTGATGATGCTATTGATGTCAATAAATAATATTATTGTTGTTATAAAAAATATAAGATGCATAAATTAATGATGACAATAATAGCTAGCATCTATATAGTACCTACCACATGTCGGGCACTTTATAAATGTTACATATATCGAGAATCTTAATTTTGTCAGTGTTGAGCACATCCTTGTGGACACACGTTACATTTTATAAGCCCTCCTGCAACTTGCCACAATGAGACATCAGAGTAGAATATTAATGGATGAATTTTAATAATAATGATAATTACCATCATCATTAATAGTAATTACAATAATTCATATTTATATTGCACTCTAAGGTTTACAATGTGCTTTACAAATATTGTCCCTACCCCGACTACTACAGCCACCTGTCCCTGTCCCATAGGAAGTGATCAGTCAATTTCTTCATTGTACTTCATCAACAACTCCTGGGTAATTATCACATTCAAATGAGATAATATAAAGAGCATTTTATAAACCTTAAAGTACCAAATACATAAATGTCAGCTATCATCATTTTAAGTTTGTTAACTAACTGTAATTTATAAAGTTGATCAGCTAACTCCTCTAAACATGTTTCCAGTCTTCTCACACCTTATCCACTTCCATGTACTCTGCAAAGTGAAATTGGCCTCCTTGCTTTTCCTAAAACAACATTCCATCTCCCAAGTCCAAGCATTTTCATTGGCTATCTCTCATTCTTGAATCTTTCTCCCTCATCTACATAGCCTTCTTCCTTCAAAGTTCTAGTAAAGTCCCATCTTTCACAGGAAGTCTTTGCCAATTCCCTTCACTGCCAGTGCCTTCCCTGTGATACTATTCCTGATTTATTTTCTCTAGATCTTGTTTGCATGTAGTTGTTTCCCCATTTGTCTTCCCCATTTGACCATAAGCTCCTTGAGAGCAAGTACCATTTTTTGGCCATTCTTTGCATCTCCAGTCTTTACCACAATGTCTAGCATATAGCAGACTTTTAATAAATCTTGGTTGACTTCTTTTGACTCTGTAAGTCTCATTTGCTGGGGATAAATTGGTTGCCTGAGACCATTCTGCCTTCTTCCCTTTTCTGAGTACATCAGAACCCAAAGACTTGAGAGTAGATTTTGGTCCCTAGAGGAACGCTTCAGTATTAGCTTACCCTAACAAGGATTAACTAAACCTTATCCAAATCATATCTTGATATTTCCCAGAGACAACTCTGGGGAAAAAAATGAAAAAAAGAATTATTACCAGGACTTCAAACTCAAATCTGATACATGTTGCCTTAGGGTGTTGAGTTACAAGTTAATATAAATATAGAATTGTGGAATCATTATGAAATATACTTCCTAAAAAACAGAGTACAGAGATTCAAATCCCACTTATTTTAAAGACAGAAAAAAACATTCTGGGACCAAAGCATCATAGGCCTAAAGTTAGAACAAGTCTCAGAGGCCATCTGCTCCAAACTCTTCATTTTTTTCAGTTGCAGAAATTAAGATCCAAGAAACTTTCTTGCTCAAAGTCATATGGGTAGTTGTTGTTGTTCATTCTTTGTTTTCAAAGAAGAAGAATAGCATCATGAGGATGTTCTCTTGACTTGCTTGTGAATCGGATCCAAGTGAGGCAGAGCTGGGCTGAGAGCTTTGCTCTCTCCTCCAGAATCATGGGAGTCCAATAGTAGGACAAAAGTCAAGATGACCATTGATGACCCAGGATACACTAGGTGACCTTGGCCTATATAAATTAAGGTCTTTCCTAGATCACAGTTTGCCTGAGCCAAAGTCAGGTAGGTAGTAATTAACAGAAGGAAAATTTGAAACTCCCAAGGACTCCCAAAGCAGTGCTATTTCCATTATTTAACCCTACCTTTGGTTTTGTCTTCAAATATTGTCTGCCCTAAACTGAAAAAATCAGAGATTCCTTGGAATCCTTCATATTCTCCTCTTCCCCCACTCCTTAAATCAGTAGCACATTTTGAAAGTTCATAAATTATGCCAGTTTCCCTAAACTGTCCTTTCCTTTTCAAATTTGAACTTTCTTGCCATAGCTTTACTCTTACTGAGTTAAAGCTGATATTAGGAGGCTACCAAATATCTTGTAGCAGTTTCTAGCAGTTAAAAAACCATCTCCTCAGCATGAATCCAGTTGATGAGAGAGATTTTCAAACTCCTGCTGGAATCATAATTAGATTATTAAAGGTTTGATGGGTTAGTCAGAAACTGTCCCCCAGTTAAGCTGGCCAGCCAGCTCAGCAGGAGAAATTACATAATCTAAGAAGACAAAATGGCTTCCATTCTTGCTTAATGGGGTCTGTAATCTCAAAAGATCATAAAAGAGGGGAAAAGACCCACATGTACGAAAATGTTTGTAGCAGCACTTTTTATAGTGTCAATGAGCTACAAATTGAATGAATGCTCCTCATTTAGGGGGTGGCTGAATAAGTTATGGTATATGAATGTAATGGAATGTTATTGTTCTATAAGAAATGATGAGCAGGCTGATTTCAGAAAATCCTGAAAAGACTTGTATGAACTTATGTTAAGTGAAGTAAGCACAACCTGGAGAACATTGTACACAATGACAAGAAGATTATGTGATGATCAACTGTGATGGACCTGATTCTTTTCAGTAATGGGGTGGGTCAAGGTAATTCCAATAGACTTGTGATGCAATGCCATTTGCATCCAGAGAGAGAACTGTGGGGAATGCACAGTATGATGAATGTGGAAATATGTTTAAAAGATTTGCAGGTATTTAACCTATATTGGATTGCTTGCCATCTAGGAGAGGGGGGAGAGAGAGGGAGAAAAATTTGGAACACAAAGTTTTGCAAAAGTGAATGTTGATTGTTGGTGGAACTGTGAACGGATCCAACCATTCTGGAGCGCAATTTGGAACTATGCTCAAAAAGTTATCAAACTATGCATACCATTTGACCCAGCAGTGTTTCTACTGGGCCTATATCCCAAAGAGATTTTAAAGGAAGGAAAGGGACCCACATGTGCAAAAATGTTTGTGGCAGCCCTTTTTGTAGTGGCAAGAAACTGGAAATTGAAAGGATGCCCATCAATTGGAGAATGGCTGAATAAATTATGGTATATGAATGTTATGGAATATTATTGCTCTGTAAGAAACGACCAACAGGAGGATTTCAGAGAGGCCTGGAGAGACTTGCATGAACTGATGCTGTGTGAAATCAGCAGAACCAGGAGAACATTATACACAGCAACAAGACTATACGATGATCAATTCTGATGGACATGGTTCTCTTCAACAATGATGTGATTCAAACCAGTTCCTATTGTTCAGTGATGAAAATAGTCATATACATCTGGAGAGAGGCCTGTGGGAACTGAGTGCGGACCACAGCACAGCATTTTAACGCTTTCTGTGAATATTTCCATGCATTTTGTTTTCCTTCTTAGGTTGTTTTTTTCTTCTCTTTCTAGATCTGATGTTTCTTGTGCAGTAAGATAACTGTATAGATATGTATACATGTATTGTATTTGTCATATAATTTATCCTATTTAGCATGTATTAGATTACCTGTCATCTAGGGGTGGGGGTGGGGGGAAGGAGGGGAAAAGCTTGGGAAAAAAAGTTTTTGCAAAGGTCAATGTAGAAAAATCACTCATATGTTTTGTAAATAAAAAGCTTTATTAAAAAAATAGTGAGGAAAAAAGTGAATGTTGAAAACTAACTTTGCATGTATTTAGAAAAGTAAAATACTATAAAAAGATATTCTGCATTATTTTGTTTCAACAATTTGAGATTCATAAAAGTGCTATACAATTTGAAGTTCATTGTTTTTTTAAATTTTTATTTCTACATCTAAAAAGTTTATTTTCTTTTTTACTGCTATTCATTTGCCAGTTAGCTTTCTTGTACTTCTCTGAGCGATTTTGTCTGATGCCACATAATTCTTTGCTTGTAAATGTGATCCTCCTGAGTATTCATTAATTATACACTCTTCTAATTCCTTTGGTATTGTTAAAACAACATGTATATAGTCTTTTAAATAATGCTGCATAAATCATCTATCCCTGTGGCTACATCATTCTTCTTGTTCTTTGGATATATTTCTTAATCTGGTGATGGCACCAGAATCAATGATGAATTCCCAACTCCTTGTGGACATAAGAAGGACTGAGGGGAGAAATTAATAGGGAGAAGAGGCTCACCTTTCTCATTTCTACCAACAGCAACTGCTGGCCCTTTGTCATCCAAAAGAGATAAGCACAAGAGCCCTGGGAGTGGCAGCATTCCTTGGACTTGCTCGGTGAGTAGCAATTGATTGATATGAGGGTGAAGGCTCTCCCCAGATGATGGCTGAACAGAAACATATTTATAAGCAAAAAATTATGTAGTACCAGACAAAATAGCTAGGGGGAACACAAAAAGGCTAACTTTCAGGTCAATACAAATTTTTTTAAGACAAGTATATATAGAAATAACATACATACAAATATAACATATAGAGAGAAATAACAAAAGTGCTTTAGCCAGTGTCTCCTTAAGGCTTCCCCACAACCCTTTGAAGGAGGAATACCTAATCTCTGACTCTGGTCTGGATTCCTACATCCACAGTCTAAATGGTACCAAATGGTAGGCAAATAAAACCACAATCTTTGATGATTATTGATTGACAGTTTGATAAAGTATTAACTCCTGGCCTTGGCTCTCCCATTCAGGATCCTTTCCAGCCTTATTGACAGTTTAAATGCTATGTGACCAGACTAAATGAGTGATTTTCCATCCCCTGTTCTTGTCCTGCCCTCTCCCATCTCCTATCTCCACGTTTTTTTTTTGTAATGACTCCTTTGAATTTATCATATCTTATCTAATGTTATAAACATGTGTACAATATCAAGCCTAATACTGAAATATCTTTGACTCTTCTCCTTTTCATTAGATTGTGAGTTCCTTGACACATTGTTGATCACATTTGTGATTTATTGGCTGCTGTGTTCTTGGGTGGAAACTACCCTTTTCACCATTAATATTCCTGTAGAGAAAAATTCAAATAACTTACTTTCCTATGTTTACAAAACACTTTCCTCACAACTATGTGAAATAGGAAATGCAAGTATGAGAAGGAGGACATCATGTCTCAGAAAGATTAAGTGTCTTGTCCAACATCATATGACCAATAAGTTCAAAAATGGGACATGAACCAAGTTCCCTGACTCCAAGGCCAGGAGTCTTTCCACTATATAAAGCTACTTCTCTTTACTACAACAATTCACAAAAATCCACTTTTATGTGAAATTTCCATGAAAGCACTGTGAGAGAAATCAAACACTATTTTTATAAGAAAACTATTACAGGAATAATCAAGTCAAAACACCAAGCAATAGTGTCAGACCCTTTGCTAAATGCTAAAGATACAAAAAAAAGCAAAATAATAATAATAAATAATCCCTTCTCTCAAAAATCTCAGTTAATAGGACAGGCAACCTACAAATCACCATGTACAAAGAAGATATGTATATGATAAATTGGAGTTAATCTCAGGAGGAGACACTACCATTAAGAATGATTAATAAAGGCTTTCTGTAGAAGGTGGAATGTTAGCTGCAATCTGAAAGAAACCGGGGAAGCCAACATGGAGAGTTGAAATCAGGAAACCAGGCACAGGGAGCAACTAGCAAAAATACAGAGTGGGGAGGAGTGTCTTGTTGGAGGAATTGCAAGGAGATCAGTGCCACTGTATCATAGAGTCAACAGTCAGTAAGAATTTATTAAGTAAGCATTTACTGTATGTCAATCAGGTACTGTGCTAAGCTTCCCAAGTGTCTAATTGTCCCAGAGTTTAATTTTCTCCAGTTTATTGAGAGATGGATCTCTTTGAACATAAATCTATTCTCCCTCTAGCTTTCTCTCTTTGACTCTCTAGGGAGTTTGAATTTGTTTTTATATCATCAAAAGGGGAGCTTTCCTTAATTTCTCCTGACCACTAAAAAATCAAGGGAGTTATTTATTTCCTCAGCTTCCATCCCTGTCTCAGAAAAAAAAATGAAAACTCATGCTTTACTCTCCTAAATCACGGATCTCTTGTCTGATCCCAGCCTTCTATAGAAAGAACTTCCCCAACTAATTCATGCTTCTATTCCTCCATTCCATATTCCCCATGTCCCATTCAATCATAAGGAACTTATAGCATCAGTCATTCTATAGGGTCAATTGCCAGTCAATCCAACTCTAAGCTATTATATATCTCTCCTAACTGAGAATCCAGGACATAACAATGACTTAAGAGGAAGGAGATTAATATTTGGCTGACTGACAACTGTATGACCTCTGCTTCATCATTGTCTATGAACCAAGACTATTATGCCCAGATTCAGCCCAGATTTCCAAAGACAATAACTCCTTCCAGATTGGAATTGTATGTGATATTGTTAAGTGTTAATAACCAAAAAAAAGCGACAACATGATCTCTGCCCTCACATTCAAATGAGGAAAACACTTTACAAACTATTATGCATATGCAAGATATATTGTGCAAATAGAAAGTTTTTGTTGTTTGTCCTTCATTCTTAAAGACAACCATGATATCAGGGAAGTGATGTTATGACATACAATCGAGTTGAATTTAAGTGAGGGAGGGCTGTGCAAGGTCACCAGCCTCAATTTCTCTTTCAAAACCACCTGGGTCCAGTGGTTTTATATATATATTTATATATATATATATATGTGTGTGTGTGTGTGTGTGTATACATATATATGTATGCATATATATTTATATATAAAACCAGATATAGATATAGATCAGAATGATGAGAGATGACCCTGGATGCAGTAGGAGACCTTGGCCTTTTTAAGGTAAGATCTTTAACAAGTTTCTAGGTAGCATAATGGATAGAACACTGGCCATGGAGTCAGTCAAGAGAACCTGAGTTCAAATTCAGTCTCAGATACTTGACATTTAATAGCTGTGTGACCCTGAGAAAGTCATTTAGCCCTGTATGACTCAGTTTTCTCAACTGTCAAATGAACTGGAGAAGGAAAAGGCAAGATAAGAGGTCATCTCAGAGAGATTACACTGAAGGGAGGGGATGGGAAAGACCTTTCACAGAATCTAGAAGAAACTAGAGAAACTAGCGAGATGGAAGTGATGATTGAAACCATGCTAGGCCTAGGGAAGATGAAGTGTCAAGTTCAAGGAAAAGCAAATAGACCAATGTAGCAGATCATAAATTATATGGAGAGGAATAAAAGGTAAAAAAAAATATGGGGCAGCTAGGTGGAGCAGTGGATAGAGCACCAGCCCTGAAGTCAGGAGGACCTGAGCTCAAATGTGGTCTCAGACACTTAACATTCCCTAGCTGTGTGACCCTGGGCAAGTCACTTAACCTCAATTGCCTCAGAAAAAAAAGCAAAAAAAAAAAATTAGCACAGCAGGAAGGGGTCAAATTATGAAAGGCTTTTAAAAAACAGAAGATTTTATATTTGATCCTAGAAGATCCCAGGAGAAAGCCACTGAAGGTAATAATGATGTGGTTAAATTTTAGGAAGATCACTTTTGTTGCTGGGAACCTAGAATTTCACTCCAAGATCTACACATGCCCTCATCTAACCCTACAACCCCAGAATAGGAAACCAGCCATTATCCAAATGTCTCAGAGATTAATGCCAATAAACATTATCTTAAGAGTCTCAAACCCACTAAAAAAGCAAGGGAACTGTTTGTTTCCTCAACTTCCACCCCGTCTCAGAAAAAAAATGAAAACTCATGCTTAAGGCTCCTAGTCACAGATAGGTTGTCTGATCCCAGCCTTTTAATAACTAATAACATCAGAGGAGCAAAAATTCCCCAGTCACCACTGTGTCTCTCAGTTTAAACTCTCTGTTTTTTTGTTTTCACCTTCAAAACATGCATGCAACCTTGCATCTGCATTGATCCCCTCCATTTGCTATCTACATCAGGCTTTGAGAATGGAAAGACAAACAACAACCTCTGTGAGGAAGAACCATCCCACTGGGGACCCAACTGGAACTGGCCAATTGGGCAACGTAATTCCCTTCTCTCTTCTATTCTTTCTTTTTTTCCCTTTCCTTTCCTCTGTCCACATAGGGTATTATATCCTTACTACAAATGCTCTGCCCAAAGGATTGCATATTTTGATTCCTGAAGCTTCACAAGATATCTTGGGGTTTTCAGGCTAGGATCTTGCCTTACACCAAAATCACTCTTTCATTGATTGACCAACAGTAGGTCCAAAGTCAAGCCCCACTTGGTCATTGTTCGGACCCTAATTTGCTCAGGATGAATGTAAATAGCTATTGTTTTTGTTTTTGGTCAGAAACCCTGAGAGTCTTCCTTTCCCAAACAGCTATTTTTTTTTAACTAGGCAAAAGAGACCATTCTGTTTCATTTCTTGCCTAGCCTTAATCACTGATTATGCATTGCCTCAATCAAATTGAGACCTGTTAAAGACTTTAATTTAAAAAGATCAATGTCTCCCTCTGTATCCAGGGCCAACTCCAGTCATCCTGATCTATATCTTAACACTGGATCCAAATGACTCTGAAAGAAAAAGTGAGACTGGTGGCTTTGCACAGCCCTCCCTCACTTAATGCCATGACATCACCTCGCCGATATTATGGTTGTCTTTAAGAATGAAGGATAAACAGCAACAACCTTCTATTTACACAATATATCACTTCCCCAATCACCTCCCTCTTTGAGAACAAAGGACAAACAACAATATTAACCTTAGGAAGACAAAAGAGCAGATGAAGCTATGTCAGAACATTTGTGTATTGGCAAAGAACTGGACTACTCTGTTACAAGTTTCTAAGACTTAGAAGTAACTTCCTGACTCTGCTATGAGAAATTATGAGCTAGATGATCTAAGAAAAACATAAACAAACTTCCATGAAATTATGAAGAGTGGAATTATCAGAAGCAAGAGAACATTTGCTGCAATAATATTGTTTGAAGAACAACTTTGAGCAACTAAGTCATTTTGACTATTATAAATATCCAAATTAACTACAAATGTTGTTGTTTATTCTTCATTCTCAAAGACGACCGTGACATCAGGGAGGTGATGCCATGATATACAAGAGAATTGGATTTGAGTGAGGGAGAACTATGTAAGGTCACCTGTTTCACTTTCTCTTCTGGTTATCTAGATGCAGTGGCCAGACATAGTTCACGATGACTGGAAATGGACATGAATGTGGAGGAGACCTTGGTCTTTTTAAAATATGATCTTTAACAGGTCTCAGTTTGATTTAATCACTGAACTACAAAGGACATATGAAGGAAAATGTTCTCAGCAACTAGAAAAAGAACTAATAAATAAAAATATGTAGAGAATGGTTTTGAGGGGGGATCTGGGTAAAGGGAGAAGAAGAGTAAGATTAGGAAGGGAAGTACTTTTTTTTCTATAACATTTCCACAATAAATTAAAAGTTAATGAACCATAAATAAAGGCAATACAAAGTCTATCCAGATCGAAAAGAAGTCAATGAGTCAAATGTGGCTACAAAGTCAATATAATCCAATAACAAGGTATAACAGACAAAATAAACTAATGTGATCTTATAATGCATAGAGGAAAGGGTGTTGTCTGGGATGAAGAAAGTGATAATTCCACTGCACTCTAACAGATAGCATCTAGGATATTGTGTGAATATCTAGTCACCACATTATATGAAAAACCATAACAAATTGGTGAGCTTCCTAGGAAAGTGGGAAAAAAAAGATAGAGAAACTTCCATAAAAGGACTAGAAAAAGAAATGTTTAAGCTAAAGCAGAAAGCTTAAGGAAAACATGATTATTATCTTGAAGTAGTTTAGGAGATTACCTAACACATAAACATAAAACTGTTTCAAAGAGCAAAAGTTGAACCAATGAAGATGAAATTTCAGCTTCATTTAAAGGGGAAGAAAAGCTGACAAGAGTTTTCCAAAAATAGAATCAGTTTTTTTTTTAGGACACAATGAATTTCCCATCACTAGAGGTCATTAAGTAAAGGTTAGATGACCACTTGTCAAAGCAAGTGTAGAGGTGATTTTTCCTTCAAGTTGTTAAACCAAATGATCAAAAGCCTTTTACAAATCTAATACATGTCTCAAATGTATTGAATAACACACAAGATAAGGCTAGGAATAGAATCTTGGACTTGCACTTAGTGGTTTTAGTATTATATATTAAGTATAATACTCTGTATAATATGATCTCTCTAGATAATCATATAACTATTGTAAGGCTTTCAAGCCCTTATATCAGAGAAAAATTTGAAATCTTCCTTCTGGGTTAATCAGTGCCTATATGGAATTATCCTTCAAAGAACATGATTTGACCTATAGCATATCTTAATCCACCTAATAGTATGATAAATTGAAAGAACCTCTCAGTAGCCCAAGCAATTTTCTAAGATAATTAACCATAAATGAGATTCTAAGAAGCATCAGTTCAGGAAGTTTCTACTCCCACAAGTTTCCTATGCCAATGAAATTACAAGAACAGATTTTTTCGATTGCTATAGGTTTTTTTGACCACTGTATCACACAGTGATATTTTAGAGTCATGGTGAGCTTCCAAGTCACTAAAATACTCAAATATTTTTCAAACACACTATCTTCTCACACCTCCCAAATTTTGTCTTTATGAAGTTGATTTTTAACACAAATATAAAACTGTTTATCTCTATTAAAAGTATTCCCCGGGGCGGAGCCAAGATGGCGGAGTGAAAAGGTGACTTTCTGCCTCTCCTCCGATCTTCTCTCAAATCAACAATAAAATAAGCCTCTGAACTGATCTTCAAGTCAACAAACTCAGAAATATTTGGGCACGGCTCTCTGGAGAACTTCATATCAGGTTAGTCTGACTCGGACAGAGAGATAAATAGACGACAACTGTGCAGGCCGGAAGTGAGGGTGGGACTCAGCTCGGCTCATCGTGGAAGAAATTCCAAACTCCAAACTCCAAATTCCAAACACCTGGAGTTTATCTGAGGCACTCGGGACACTCTGCCCTGACTGGGGACAGGTGTTCTGGCAGACTTGCCTTGTTTAAGGAGTAATTCGGACTTAGTCCTAGCCCCCACCGGCCCAGCACCTTAAGTCAACTCGCCGAAGTGCCCCAGGGCAAAGCGTCTTCAGCCGAGGTTTTTTTTTCCCCTACCTTAAAGAGATATCCACTCTGTCTAAAAAAAAAAATGATGAAGAAACAAAAGAGAGCTCTCACCATAGACAGCTTTTATCAAGGCAAAGAAACGACCTCAGATACAGAGGTTTCTTTAGACAAAAATCCAGAAAAAAACAGCAAAGACCATCACTGGTCCCCGTTTCAAAAGGCCTTCCTGGAAGATTGCATAAAGAACCTCAAAAGAGAGCTGGAGGATAAATGGGAAAATAAATTGAAATCAGTGCAAGAAGGATACAGTATCTTGCAAGAAGGATATGATGCTCTGCAAAAGAGATATGAAAAAGACACCAATTTATTAAAAAATAAAATTAGTGAAGTGGAAAAAGAGTGCAGTGAACAAATTGGCCAGTTACAAAAGGAACTTAAAAAGGTAACTGAAGAAAACAACACTTTAAAAATAAGAATTGAACAAATGCAAGTGAATGACTCACTAAGACTTGAAGAATCAGTCAAACAAAAACAAAAAAATGAAAAATTAGAAGAAAATATGAAATATCTCCTAGGAAAAACAACTGACTTAGAAAAGAGATCTAGGAGAGACAATCTAAGGATTATTGGACTTCCTGAAAGCCATGATCAAAAAAAGAATCTAAACACTATCTTCCAGGAAATCCTGAAAGAAAACTGCCCTGAGATTGTAGAATCAAAGGGCAAAATCACCATTGAAAGAATTCACCGATCACCTCCTGAAAGAGACCCCAAAATTAAAACCCCAAGGAATATCGTGGCTAAATTTCAGGACTATAGCACCAAGGAACAGATTCTGCTAGCAGCTAGAAAGAAACAATTCAAATACCGAGGATCAATAATTAGAATCTGTCAGGATCTGTCAGCTTCCACACTGAAGGATCGAAGGGCCTGGAACCAGATATTCTGAAGGGCAAAGGAACTTGGATTACAGCCAAGAATAACCTATCCAGCTAGAATGAGCATTATCCTCCAGGGAAGAAGATGGTCATTCAATGATATAGGTGAATTTCACCTATTTCTAATGAAAAGACCGGATCTGAACAAAAAATTTGACACCCAAACACAGAACTCAAGAGATGCATAAAAAGGTAAAAAGGAAAGGACTCTTGAGAACTTTATTTTTACTAGGGGGATACTCAAAGTTTGGGGGTATAATTAACTAAATATTACTTTGATAATATGAAAAAGAGAACTAGGGGGGAAAGGTTGTCATGCTGGGGAAAATAGGGAAAAAGTGGTAAAATAAGATCTAAAAAAAAAAGGAGGTAAAAACAAGGTAAAATCACTTGAAGAGGCAAAGAAAACCTAATATAATTGAGAGAAAGAGGGGAGGGAGACGAGCACTGTGTAAATCTTACTCTCATCAGATTGGGCTCTAAAAGTGTATATCAGACATTTGATTTCACATAGAAACTTGTCTGTTGCTAGAGGGAAGTGGGAGGGAAAGGAGGAAAAGTAAGGGACAAACTAATAGAAGGGAAAATAGAAGAATCAGGGGAAAGGAGTAAAAACAGGGGGAGGAAAGGGTGGAGTATTGTTTGGGGGAGGGGGTCATCAAAAGCAAAGTACTGAGGAGGGGGGAAGGGAGAAAGGGGAAAGGAAAGGGGAGTATCGTTTGGGGGAGGGGTCATCAAAAGCAAAGTACTGAGGTGGGGGGAAGGGAGAAAGGGGAAAGGAAAGGGGAAAACATAACTTGGGTAAATAAGATGGCAGGAAATAAAGAATTAGTTATTCTATCTGTGAATGTGAATGGGATGAACTCTCCCATAAAGCAGAAGCGGATATCAGACTGGATTAAAAACCAGAATCCCACAATATGTTGTCTACAAGAAACACATCTAAAACATAGTGACACATATAGGATGAAGGTAAAAGGCTGGAGCAGGACCTATTATGCTTCAGGTGAACAAAAAAAAAGCAGGGGTAGCAATCCTTATCTCAGATCAAGTAAAAGCCAAGATAGATCTAATCAAAAGAGATAAGGAAGGAAACTATATTTTATTAAAGGGTACCATAGATAATGTAGCAATATCTATACTAAATATATATGCACCAAGTGCAATAGCACACAAATTCCTAGGGGAGAAATTAAGAGAGATGCAAGAAGAAATAGACAGCCAAACGATACTAGTGGGGGATCTCAACCTTGCTCTCTCAGAATTAGATAAATCAAACTACAAAATAAATAAGAAAGAAACTAGGGAGATAAACCAATTGTTAGAAAAGTTAGGTATGATAGATCTATGGAGAAAGTTGAATGGAGACAGTAGAGAGTTTACTTTTTTCTCAGCAGTCCATGGAACCTATACAAAAATTGACCACGTATTAGGGCATAAAAACCTTAAAATCAAATGCAGAAAGGCAGAAATAGTAAATGCATCCTTTTCAGATCATGATGCAATAAAAATCATATGCAATATATGGCCAGGAGAAAATAAACCAAAAGGCAATTGGAAATTAAATAATCTAATCCTGAAGAATGAATGGGTGAAAGAGCAAATCATAGACACAATCAATAATTTCATCCAGGAGAATGACAATAAGGAGACAACATACCAAAATTTGTGGGATTCGGCCAAAGCGGTTTTAAGGGGCAATTTTATACCTCTAGATGCTTACTTGCATAAACTAGAGAAAGAAAAGATCAATGAATTGGGCTTATTATTAAAAAAAACTAGAAAAAGAACAAATTAAAAACCCTCAATTAAATACCAAATTGGAAATTCTAAAAGTAAAAGGAGAAATTAATAAAATCGAAAATAAGAAAACTATTGAGTTAACTAACAAAATAGATAAGCCTTTAGTTAATTTGATAAGAAAAAGGAAAGAGGAAAATCAAATTGTTAGTCTCAAGAATGATAAGGGAGAACTTTCCTCCAATGAAGAGGAAATTAAAGCAATAATTAGGAGTTACTTTGCCCAACTTTATGCCAGTAAGTTTGAAAATCTGAATGAAATGGAGGAATATCTACAAAAATATAGATTGCCCAGGTTAACAGAAGAGGATATAAATTATTTAAATAGTCCCATATTAGAAAAAGAAATAGAACAAGCCATTAACCAACTCCCTAAGAAAAAATCTCCAGGGCCAGATGGATTTACATGTGAATTCTACCAAACATTCAAAGAACAATTAATTCCAATACTACACAAACTATTTGAGAAATTAGGGACAGAAGGTATACTGCCAGAATCCTTCTATGAGACCGATATGGTGCTGATAGCTAAACCAGGTAGGGTAAAAAGAGAGAAAGAAAACTATAGACCAATTTCCCTAATGAATATTGATGCAAAAATTTTAAATAAGATTTTAGCAATGAGATTACAGAAAGTCATCCCCAGGATAGTACACTATGACCAAGTAGGATTTATACCAGGGATGCAGGGCTGGTTCAATATTAGGAAAACTATCAGCATAATTAATTATATTAATAACCAAATTAACAAAAACCATATGATTATCTCAATAGATGCAGAAAAAGCCTTTGACAAAATCCAACACCCTTTCCTATTAAAAACACTAGAGAGTATAGGAATAAATGGGCTTTTCCTTAAAACGATCAGTAGCATCTATTTAAAACCATCAGCAAGCATCATATGTAATGGAGACAAACTAAAACCATTGCCAATAAGAGCAGGAGCGAAACAAGGCTGCCCACTGTGACCATTACTATTTAATATTGTATTAGAAATGTTAGCTTTAGCAATAAGAGAAGAAAAAGAGATAAAAGGAATCAGAGTAGGTAATGAAGAAACCAAATTATCACTCTTTGCAGATGACATGATGGTATACTTAGAGAACCCTAGAGACTCAACTAAAAAACTACTAGAAACAATTCACAACTTTGGCAAAGTTGCAGGATTCAAAATTAATCCACATAAATCATCAGCATTTTTATATATTACCAACAAAGTTCAGCAGCAGGAGATACAAAAAGAAATTCCATTCCAAATAGCAGATGATAGGATAAAATAGTTGGGAATCTATCTGCCAAGGAAAAGTCAGAAACTATACGAACTAAATTACAAAACATTTTCCACACAAATAAAATCAGACCTAATCAATTGGAAAAATATTAAGTGCTCATGGGTAGGCAGAGTGAACATAATAAAAATGACAATACTACCCAAACTAATCTACTTAGTGCCATACCAATCAAACTCCCAAGAAATTATTTTACAGATCTAGACAAAATAGTAGCAAAGTTCATTTGGAAGAACAAAAGGTCAAGGATTTCAAGGGGATTAATGAAAAAAAAGGCAGATGAAGGTGGCCTTGCTGTACCAGATCTAAAACTATATTATAAAGCAGCGGTCATCAAAACCGTTTGGTACTGGATAAGAAATAGAGCAGTGGATCAGTGGCACAGGATAGGTTATCAGGACAACCTAGGCATTAACCTTAACAATCTAGTGTTAGATAAACCCAAAGAACACAGCTTTTGGGATAAATACTCTCAGCAAAAACTGCTGGGAAAATTGGAAACTAGTGTGGAAGAAATTAGGGCTTGACCCATACCTAACACCACATACCAAGATAAGATCTAAATGGGTTCATGATCTAGATATAAAGAGGGACTTTGTAAACAAGTTAGAGGAACGTAATATAGTTTATCTCTCAGACTTGTGGAGGTGGAACAAATTTATGTCCAAAGAAGACTTGGAACTCCTAATTGAACACCAGATGGATAATTTTGACTATATTAAGTTAAAAAGTTTCTGTACAAACAAAACAAATGCAGACAAGATTAGGAGGGAAGCATCTAATTGGGAAATCATCTTTACATTCAATGGTTCTGATGAAGGCCTCATTTCTAAAATATATAGAGAATTGTCTCATATATATATAAGAATTCAAGCCACTCTTCAATAGATAAATGGTCAAGGGATATGAACAGACAATTTTCAGATGATGAAATTAAAACCATCTCTAGTCATATGAAAAGTTGCTCCAAATCACTATTGATCAGAGAAATGCAAATTAAGACAACTCTGAGATACCACTACACACCTGTCAGATTGGCTAAAATGACAGGAAAAGATAACGATGAATGTTGGAGGGGATGTGGGAGGGCTGGGACACTAATACATTGTTGGTGGAACTGTGAACGGATCCAACCATTCTGGAGAGCAATTTGGAGCTATGTTCAAAAAGTTGTCAAACTGTGCATACCCTTTGACCCAGCAGTGTTTCTACTGGGCCTATATCCCAAAGAGATCTTAGAGGAGGGAAAGGGACCCACATGTGCAAGAATGTTTGTGGCAGCCCTTTTTGTAGTGGCTAGAAACTGGAAACTGAAGGGATGCCCATCAATTGGAGAGTGGCTGAATAAATTATGGTATATGAATGTTATGGAATATTATTGTTCTGTAAGAAACGACCAGCAGGACGATTTCAGAGAGGCCTGGAGAGACTTGCATGAACTGATGCTGAGTGAGACGAGCAGAACCAGGAGATCATCATGCACAGCAACAACAGTATTACATGATGATCAATTCTGATGGACATGGCTCTCTGCAATAAAGAATTGTCTCAAACCAGTTCCAATTGTTCACTGAAGAAAACCATATACACCCAGAGAGAGGGATATGAAATATGGACCACAACGTAACATTTTCATGATCTCTATTGACATTTGCTTGCATTATGTTGCCTTTCCCTGATTCTTTTTTTTCCTTGTAGATAGGATTTTTCTTGCATAACTTCTCAAGCATTTCAACATTATTAACATGTAGTGGACTTCCTGCCATCTGGGGGAGGGGAGGGGACTGGGGGTAAAATTTGTATTGGAAAGCTTTGTAAAGATCAAGGTTGGGGAACTACCCATACATATGTTATACAAATAAAAAGCTTAAAATTAAAAAAAAAGTATTCCCCTCAGATGTTGTCTAACATCCTAACTTGTCAAGAGATTTCTACAAAATTTTCTCTGGGAGTACAGAATTTAAACTCACAATTCTGAGCCCTTGAGCTATGTAATATCAAACTATATCAACTGAAAAAAACACTAGCATTCAAATTTCCAACTTGTATCACTAAATTACATTGACTTTTCTTATACTCTTGTTTCATCCTTCCTCTATTAACTATATTGTACTTAGACAAAGAAGTAAGAATATTGAGTTCCAATTCCCTGGTCTAACATTTAAAAGTCATTCTTTATAGCCTGTCTCCAACTTACCTTTCCATTCTGCCTTCTACTACTCCTCTTTAGGAACTCAACACTCCAATCAAACTGGATCATTAGCCAAATTCAGTTTTCCATTTCCCATCTCCATGCATTCATTTAAATCATGAAACATGCCTAGAAAGGATGCATTCCTTGTCAATTTAGAATCCTTACCCTCTTTCAAGACTCAATTCAGGTGTTACCTCCTCTAAGGATTCCTCTCATATTTTCTTTTCCTAGGCTTTTGTGCTTTTGCTCCCCTCATTTGTCTTTTTATGATGTGTATTCACTCTTGTATTGTCTTTCCAGTAGGACATAAGCAATTAAAGGTCAAAGACTAGATTTGGGTTTTGTTTGGTTGATTGGTTGGTTTGTTTTCATTGGGGGTTATTTGTTTGTTTGTTTTGGTCTTAGTGTCCCTGGCACCTAACACAATCTTTTCAAGTCATATGTGTTTAATGTTTATTGAAATAGCATCTAGTAATATTGAGGTCCTTCCATAGATCACAAATTCCATTCTGATTAAAAGATAATTAGTGGGATGATGGAAGTTTCTCAAGAGCTTCTTACTTAGAACATCTGGAATCAAAAGTAACACTTAGTGACAAGTAACCTGGTGGTAATTTAACACAGAAGTAGGAAATGGCAAGAAACCAATCCAGGAGTTGACACCAGCAACTTTGCAGTAAAATGGTTAAGTAGCAGCTTTGGAAACAGAGGTATTTAGCTGGGATACAACCTTAGGAATATGAGTTGTATGGGCTATTCTCTTCTGAATATGTTCCCTCTTTTATGAATGTCATGGGATTTGTAGGAGAATATGTCTTTGCATGTATGTAGAAAATGTTTTTTTAAATATACCTCATGATTCAGTTTTATTAAATACATTTTGTGACTTCATATATAAAATCTGTCTTGGTCTACTAAAGAATACATTAAATGGAGGCTTGATCTAAAGATTTTGAATGCTGACTAAAAGAATATGATGAACTTGGGTATAGTTTTTGAGGATCTCTTTGGGAAAAAGAACAATACTTGAGAACTGACAGATATGGGAGGTGAGGAAAAGAGAAGAATCATAAATTATTTGGGGGCAAAAAGACAAGGTGTGTCTCCTTAAATCTCAGAGAAACTTGAAATAATTTTCCTCTTCCTTTTTTTCAGGTGGCAAAACTATAGATTTGAGCCTCTGAATTGCT
>JAJPUD010003136.1:29465-48784 GCA_023553655.1 Myrmecobius fasciatus | reverse complement strand
CCTTTTTTTCAGGTGGCAAAACTATAGATTTGAGCCTCTGAATTGCTTCTTATTGACATGGAAGAAAAGCATACTTAGAACCAGATGCCTAAAAGTAAAGATTCAACATCATGTTAACCATATTGTACCTTTCAGATTAAAAAGTAATAGAGCAATACCTCGTAGGGGGAAAAAAGTTTATTTGTTTAGTATAGGGAATCTGGGAAAATAAGCCAGGAAACCTGCTCCAATTTCATTTTGGCCTATATTGTCCCCTGCCCTTTTCAGCTTTTAAAGTCAAACTTCCTGCTGAGTAAAGTTTAAATTGTTTTACCTTAAAAGGCCCTTAATAGTTTTGTGTATTCTGGTCTCTTCTATTACAATAATTCCACCACCAATCCTCTATGATGCAGAACCAACCAGACTAATCATCATTCTACATTGTGGGTCTGCCTTTTCAGACTTTAATACCTTTACTCAGGCTGTCTACTAGGTCTGGAAAACTCTGGTCCCCTATTCCTCTCTCAATCTGTTAAATTCCTGATTGTTCTGCAATACTCAGATCAAATATCAGCTCCTCAGGAAATATATTCTATCCCATGCCTCACTCTTTCTTTAGCTCTTCTAGAAATTCTTGTTGACCTTGGTGCATTTTTCTTTGAGGCTTTGTTTATAATTGTTTTCACAGCATTGTCTTCAGAATTTGTGTCTTGAGCTTTCCTTTTTCCATAGAAAATGGTTAGGTTCTTCTTCAGTTTTTTTGCTAATTTTTTCCAGCCTATTTCTTGTCTTTGAGTTTTTATGTTAGGGTTGGGCTCTGCTCACCTCAGTGATAGGAGTAAAGGAGATGGCTAGTCTGAGCTTCTGGAATCAAATTCTGTGGCTAGATCTGTACATTTTCAGTGTTTCCAAGGTTGTATGATTCAGGGAGAGTTGTGGTCACTATCCCCTGATCTTTACTCTTGTTCTTGCTCAGGTAGGACTTCTGTTCCTTCATGACCACAAACCATAAACACTTTTCCACCCATGATATGGAACTGGTTAGGGACAAAGAAGCTTCCAAATGGCACCCAGTCCTGCACCCAAAGCTAACACAAGGATCTCTTTAATACCTTTTTGATGAAAAGTTTAGTTTCTTTTTTGTACTTGTAGTCAGCACTATTTCTATTTTCTGTCACTTTCTCCAGTTCCCACAGTTGGTGCAGCATCCTCCACACAAACTCCCAGCCAATCTCTACCTCAGAATCTACAAGCAGAACTCTCATTTCTCCAAAGCTGTCCTGGGCTAAAAAATAAAATCCTATGACTTTTTAAAAATTCTGCTCAGAATTTGATTTCAGATACTTTGAGGGTGTTTTTTTTAGTTGTTTAGATAATTGAATTGGAAGAGCTCAGCAAAAATGCTCAATTCTCTCTACCACCTTGCCTCTGTCCCTCACCTAAATAAGTTGCATAATTTGCCCGGGGTCACATATATGTGTCAGAGGCAGGACTTGAACTCGGATCTTCATTTCTGCAAGACCAACTCTTTAACAACTATGCAATATTATCTCTCGATTGTGCTACAGAGGTCCTAAAACTTAGTTCCTCTATATTTGTTGTAGACATCTTCGTGTCTTCTGATTTCAATCACACTATTTTTGTATATCTTTTGTTGAATCTTTATTCACATCTTGTAACCTTTGTGTTAACCATTACTACCACCCTCAAAATTCTCTCTGAATTGGTGACCTCATCCAATCTAATAGATTCCATTAGCTGTATATGAATAATTTCTCAAACTACATATCAATAGAATTCTAAATTCCCCTGAACTCCAATTCCCATATCATGGAGTATCTTTGGGCCACTTATACCTGGATGTTAGCATGTCAGATTCAACATCTCTAAAATGGAATTCATTATCTTCCGCCATAACTTCATTTTATCTAAACCTCCCTATTACTATTGGGGATACAAGTCACCCAAGTTCATAACTTTAGAATCATCCTTGACTGTTCCTTCTTCTTCACTCCAATTAATATCCAATCAGGTGGACATTTTGTCAATTCTATCTCTACTTGCCCTACATCCTAATCTGTTTCTTTCCTGTTCATGCAGCTACCATCCTAGTTAGTACATACTTCACAGAGTTCTTGTGAAGTACAAGTGAGATAATACAGGTGAATCACTTTGCAAATTTTAATACACAATATAAATGTTAGGTGATTGTTGTTATTTGTTGTGTTTGTTTCAGGCCCCCTTCATCACCTCTTATTTGAAGGATTATAAAATCTTCCTTAGTGATTTCCCTGATTTTAGTCTCCTCTTCCCATTTTATCCTCTGCTGTCGAATTAATATTCCAATGACACAGTTCTGACCACATCCCTCCCCCTGAATGAGGAATCTTAAGTAACTCCACATTAGCTCTATGACAAAATAAAAGCTCCTAAATTCAGCAATTAAAACACTTCATAATCTAATTTCACCTTTATAGGCTTCTACCTCTTCATACACTATGCATTCTAGCCAAATTACTAATATCCCTCAAATTTGGCTCTCTCCTTCCATTGTTTTTAGGCTACCTCCTCCTTCAAGTCTTTGGTGACCACCCTTATTCTCACCAGTTGGTAATGCTTTTCCTTCCCAAATTAGTTCATATTTATTTATCATAAATACTGTTTGTAGAATGTAAGATCATTAAGATCAGATAATGTCACTTTTGTCTTTGTATTCATTAAGGTAAAGAGATTAATAATTCTTTAATAGACTTTGTGTCTTTGCTGTTTTACGATTATATGTAGTTAGAATGTCTGTATTCAAATCTTAACTATTATATCAGTGAATAGAAGATGCTATACAACTTCTGAAGTCTTTTTTTTCTTCATTTGTAATTAGAAGCCAGATGACCTCAAAGTCTTTTAAAGCTCTAAATTCTATGATCACATAATAATGACCTCCAAATATTTTCTCTGAAAATATATCTCTCTGACCTTTTATAAAATCTCATTTCCTGAGGTGACATTTTTAAGGTACATCTTATCAATTTACTATATACTGAAGAAAACTTGAAATGAAAAATATCTATAATCATATGAAAAAATACTCTAAGTCACTCTTGCTTAGAGGAATACACATTAAAACAACTCCGAGGCACATTTCACATCTATCAGATTGGCTAATATGACAGAAATGGAAATTACAAATGTTGGATTAGATGTGAGAAAATTGGGACATTGACCCCTGTTGGAGTTGTGAACTAACCCAACCATTCTGGAGAGCAATTTGGAACTATGCTCAAAGGACTATAAAAACATGCATACTTTTCAACCCAGCAATACCACTACTAGGTCTGTATACAAAAGAGATTTTTTTAAAGAAAGGAAAGGGACCTTTATGTCCAAAATTACTTATAAAAGTTCTTTTTATGGTGGCAAAGAATTGGAAATTGAGAGTGTACATCAATTAGGAAATAGCTTAACAAGTTGTAATTTATGATTGTGATTGAATATCATTGTGCTATAAGAAATGATGAGCAGAGTGGGTTAGAAAAACCTGGAAAGACTTACCTGAACAGGATCAGACCTTTGAAAACCAGCAGACTCTACTTTGGGGCACAAGTCACAAAAAAGGCATAAAGCTACCTTCAGATAAAATAATCTTGTTTCTTTAAACTCTATAACAAGGGTTCAAAAATTTTTTATGTCATAGATTCCCTTGGCAGTTTGGTAAAACCTATGAATCCTTTTCAGAAGAATGTTTTTAAATGAATAGAATAAATAGGATTACAAAGAAAACCAATTATAATAAAATGTGTGTGGCTTAGATTAAAATGACCCATTCAAGTTCATGGACTCTTTGGGAGCAGAGGAGTGAGGAAGGTAAAGAATAGATTCAGAACTATCCATGCTGCTAAAAATCTGATCTGGTGATTTCCACCTGCCTTAAAGACGAAAGTTAACCTTGTTTCCTTAGATGGCTGCCTGAACCACTTCCAGATTGACTTGAGTTTGCCTTGCTTTCATACATAACTATGATCTGATGACCTAGTACTACCATAGTACAGGCTATGGCAATACTCTTATCCACTGTGCTATATATATTTACACATTCATGTGAGTATGTATAATGTCTGTATATGTATGTACATATATGTGCATTTATTCATTTATTATCCAAGAAGGCTAGAACTGCTTATATTTCCAGCAGTTCTAGTTCCAATTTCCAAATAATTGCTATAATTATTTTAATATTTCTAATACATATAATTGCATCAATCTAATAGTTTGGGACATTTTCCTGGATAGCTATACATGAAAAAAATCAAGCCCAGTAACAAATCTTTTGGTAAGCACTTCTGAGCTTGTTAGGTTGATTTCCAGTTAAAAGACACACTCAAAGCCTTTCCAACTTGGTCAGACTTGACAAAACTGGAACTTTACTGGCATATACTTTAAGGACACAAGGTCACACCTCCATGCCAAATGACGCAATGAAAGAGTACTTTGTAAAAGATGTCATGAGCAACTTATCCAAAGCAGGGCAAAATGCATTCCAAAGTTCTGAAAGAACTGGTAGAAAGCCTGTGGAGAATAGAAGAGGTACCACAGGTTTCAAGATGGGCAAATGACCCCATTTTCACAAAAGGGAGGCAGGTAGAGGTAGAGTACAAAGTATAAGCTGGCAAACTTAAATTTGATTTCTGACAAAATTTTAGAATGAATTATTAGAGATAATTTGTAGATATTTAGGAAAAAGAGCAATGATAAATAAAACAAAAAATTACTTCATTAAAAAAGATAATGCTAAATTAATCTAATTTCCTTCTTTAACAATGTTGTTAAACTGGTACGTTATAAGAATGATCTAGATAGAGTAGGTCTTATTTTTAGCAATATATATGACAAACTTTTTCATGCTATTATTGTGGATTAAATGATAGTACACTTTGGCCGAGTCAAAGATAGTAGAATGACCAAACTCAAAGAGCAGTGATTAATGGGCTCAGTGTGAAGCTTTGGATTATCTCTAGTGGACTATCAGTGAGAATTTGTCCTTAATCCATGCTATTCAAAATTTTAATCAATGTCTTCTAGTACAGTGTCAGACATATAAGTAAGTGAATAATAAATGCTTATTTTATTTTTTTGGTGATTAATATATTTTCTAATCAATTTCCTGGCAAAATGGTGAGAAGAAAGGCTTAGTTAGACTGATTTTTCCTTTCTTTTCATACCACAGCTCTTCCCTTGTTGCTCCAAAGACAACATCCAGACCTGCGAGGATACATGGAACAAGAAACTTTTCTTTTCCCTTACTGTGTTACCAGAATTAAAGCAGCAGGTTCCCATATTTCTTAGCATCTGTGAACAGGGACATAGCTGCCACTTCTCAGCCCAGTTGTTCACATCTGGCTGCTAAAGGTATGGCTTGGAGATTTTTTTTTTAATTTCAATTGCATTATATTTTTTTTGACCTTTGCAAAAACTTTTTTTCCCCAGGCTTTTCCCCTCCTTCCCCCCCCCACCCCTAGATGACAGGTAATCTAATACATGCTAAATAGGATAAATTATATGACAAATACAATACATGTATACATATCTATACAATTATCTTACTGCACAAGAAACATCAGATCTAGAAAGAGAAGAAGAAAAAAACAACCTAAGAAGGAAAACAAAATGCATGGAAATATTCACAGAAAGCGTTAAAATGCTGTGTTGTGGTTCACTCTCAGTTCCCACAGGCCTCTCTCTGGATGTATATGACTATCTTCATTGCAGAACAACTGGTTTGAATCACATCATTGTTGAAGAGAACCATGTCCATCAAAATTGATCATCGTATAGTCTTGTTGCTGTGTATAATGTTCTCCTGGTTCTGGTGATTTCACTCAGCATCAGTTCATGCAAGTCTCTCCAGGCCTCTCTGAAATCCTCCTGTTGGTCATTTCTTACAGAACAATAATATTCCATAACATTCATATACCATAATTTATTCAGCCATTCTCCAATTGATGGGCATCTTTTCAATTTCCAGTTTCTTGCCACTACAAAAAGGGCTGCCACAAACATTCTTGCACAGGTGGGTCCCTTTCCCTCCTCTAAGATCTCTTTGGGATATAGGCCCAGTAGAAACACTGCTGGGTCAAAAGGTATGCACAGTTTGATAACTTTTTGAGCATAGTTCCAAATTGCTCTCCAGAATGGTTGGATCCGTTCACAGTTCCACCAACAATGTATCAGTGTCCCAGTTTTCTCACATCCCCTCCAACAGTTATCATTATCATTTCCTGTCATTTTAGCCAATCTGACAGGTGTGTAGTGGTATCTCAGAGTTGTCTTAATTTGCATTTCTCTGATCAATAGTGACTTGGAGCACCTTTTCATGTGACCGGAAATAGTTTCAATTTCTTCATCTGAAAATTATCTGTTCTAAATGCTTATTTTAGATGAACACATAGATGACGTTTATCATTATTGCTAATAATCAAAACAGGGAAAGATAGTTAACACATTGAATTATAAAGACAATAATAATAACAATAGCCAACATTTATACTTTAAAATAAAGATTCAAAAATACCTTCACAGACTAAAATAAACAAAAAATCAAATTAGATGAAACTTAATAACAATATAAGTAAAATACTATTTATTTTTGTTGGGTCATTTCAGTCACTTCCAACTCTTTGTGACCTCATTAAAGTTTTCTTGGCCAAGATACTGAAGTGATATGTCATTTCCTTCTCCAGCTCAATTTACAAATTAGAAACTGAGGCAAACCAGATTAAGCTTGCCAAAGGTTCAAAATGATCAATTGCAGAAGCACAGCTAGACAGCTTAAATAAAAAGTTAAAAATAAAATCTGGAAATCAGGAGATTTTTTGCAGATTGCAAGCTCAAAATGAGTTAACTGTGATATGTTGGTCAAAATATTAATGTGATTAAGAAAAGTGGGGCAGCTAGGTGGCGCAGTGGATAGAGCACCAGCCCTGAAGTCAGGAGGACCTGAGTTCAAATCTGGTCTCAGACACTTCCTAGCTGTGTGACCCTGGGCAAGTCACTTGACCCCAATTGCCTTAGCAAAAAGCAAAAAAAAAAAAAAAAAGTACTGGGTCCTGAATAAAGAAGGTATTAATCCCATTACACACTACTGTGGGTCAAAATGTATTCAAGTATTTTGTTAGTTTAGAATACATTTTAGAAAAGTATTTAATTAACCAAAACACATCCAAATGAAAGCTATTATGATAGTGATACAAAAATAGACCATGACCTAGGAAAATAAATTGGAAAACCTGGGGATAGTAGGGAAGGAAATTTGAGGAAAGGTGAGCACAGAATACTTATTTAGAAGACTAATGTTGAAATGTAGAAGCTGACTTCTGTTTGATCCCAGAAGGAAGAACTAAGAGGATTGTTTGAAACTATAGGAAAGAAGATTTAGGCTTGAAGTAAAAGAATAAAATTCCTAACAATTTCAGATGAGTTCAAATACTTCTTCTGAAATGTACTAACTATAGGCAAGGTAAGCCTCAGTTTCTTCATCTGTGAGGACCAAATGAAATAATGAATACAAAGCAATTTGCAAATCTTTAAGTTTTGATATATTGTATGTTATCATGATAACCTTCATCTCCATAGCTTTGCAAAAGTTTAAAAGTCTTCCTTAGGAGAGTATAGGTTTGTTCCAATCAGTAGAAGACTTCAAACATAGGGTACATAAGTACTTTCTGGGAATGTTGTAGAGAAAATCCCTATTTAACCATTACTAGATTATCTCTGGGATCTTTCCCAACTTGAAGATTCTGTGATTAAGTTTCCAACAAATGTTCAGAGCCATACACAACCACTGAGGATAGGTTAAGTGATGATTCTCTAAGTTATAGGGCATATTTCTGAGAAAACCAAAATAATCACTCCAATTGATTTTACAAGGTTGCTCAGCAAGCTGTGGCTTTTAAAACATCTCAGTATAAGAAAATTTATTGATATTGTATCAACAAAATACTCAGAAAGAACTTCTCTTTGGTCTCTAAAAGGTCAATATTTGATTCCTGGATCACTGTCAAAGAATAGAAAGTTGGCCTGTTACAAAAGAAAATCACTGCTGCATCTGAAATCCAATTAACAAGAAGAAAGAACAACCCAAACTGCATAGCTGATTTGGGGAGCATATCAATAGAAATATGATTATTAGAACAACAACCAATAAATAACATTGTCTACTTCTCTCAACATTGGTTAAAGCATTTGCTGTTTACTGGAGTAGTGTGAAAGAAGACAAAAAAATCAACAACAACAAATACATTTACTTAGGGACTTTTTTAAAAACAGGAACTGAACAGTTCAAACTCATAAACACATCTTACATAAAGGAATTATGCACACAATTATCACAAACACAAATTTGCTCTCTTAAGAATAAAAGATTCAACTGGGACCTAGGAAAGATACATTTGAAGGAGGACAAATTTTGGCTGAAGAAGTTAAACAACTACTCACTCAACATGAAATATTTAGAGAATAATTGGGAAGTGACAGGAAAAAGGTTCACAAAGGGAACAGGGAAAACAATTGTCCAGAAAATACACAAACATCCACATTTTTATGGCAATATATAAATGGTTCTCCCACTGTTCTGGAGGAGCTGTTTTCTTCCCTATTCTATGTAACCCACACCAACTGTTACAAGCTTTCTCGTGGCTTTTTTTCCTATCCTGATGCTTGTCCTTAATCCATCTATCTAAAAAGAAAGCCAGTTTTTGATAGTTAGCATTTCAAAAGCATCTCAGCCGCCTGGGTGTTTTATTATTTATAGAACACTGTACATACACATAATCCCTTTGGGAGTAAAAAGAAGGCATGGGAAGAAACCAGTCAGTACTCATATTTTCATAAAAGTGACAATAATAATTAAAGAACAAATGAAGGGATCTGATGCATGTGTAGCTCCTTCATTACTCCTTGATAAATTAAGTTAGTCCATTTCCTTTCACTCTTTCACATTGGGAGAAAAGGGTCTGCATCCTTCTTGAAGACAATTCTACGTCCTACTCAAGTCAAGAAACCATATCATATGATATGGTCCTTTCTCCTTAAAGGTATGATGTAGCTATTTAAATTGTTGTCTTCAAAACAGCAGTACTCATCTTTGGTTGTATTTTCTTCTTTTTGCTACAAAGAAAACAACTGAGATAGCCTTCTGTGAAATCCAATAGTAGAAGACCTTTGGCATCAAGCTCACAATATAAGCTCTGTACCAACTCAAAGACAAGTGACTCAAACTGCATATAGATATTTGTGAGATGAATGGTTAGCAAGAAACAATGAACAAACTTATTTCTCTCTGGCCCAGATTGCCTTTCATTTTTTTTATTCAGCAGCTTTGATACTGTCAATTCCTCTAGAAATTTCCATTTTTGTCCCTGATGGAATTAGAAATCTGATAAAATTCAGTGTCTTTGCTTCACTAAAAATGAGTGTTTCATGATGCAAGCCAAACTCCAAAATGTCAGCTTTTCCTCAAGACTTTTCAAACCCAGAAAGATTTCCTTTGCATGGGCGCTATTTAGACTGACGCAGCCATAGACCACTGATTCCTGATGCTTGACTTCTGCTGGGTTTTTTCCCAAAAAAACAAAGGAAAAAAGGAAACAATGAAAGTTGAAAGAGGAAAATGCAGACTACACCAAAACATCATTCCGTTTACTGCACCACACCACCAAGCTCGCCATCCCCACTGTCAACAGGACAGGAATCAGAATCAGGGGAATGAGAATTTCATCTGGTGGGTCCTCCCAATGCACTTTGTCTGATGTACAGTTTGAGAAAAACTGTTTGTGAACTCCCGTGATGAAGCCCTCTGTTAGGGGATTAGGCCAAAAGCACCCCACAAGGTTGGTTTCAAGTTCTGTGCAAGAGGTAAAATTGTCATAGTACCTAAAAAAGGAAGAAAAGGGAAAATGAATTAAGATATGAAATGCTCCACTGCTAAAAGTTTCCAAGCCCAGATAAAATATAACATGAGATTTAATTTTAAAAGGATATAAATATGAATTCTTGCATTTTGGTTCACATGTCCAACTAACCTTGGGGAGATTTGACTTAACAGCTGTACATAAGAAAAGATTAAACTATGGTTACCTCTGTAATATGATTTTACAGGACATTAACTAATAAAACATTAGAACTCTTCTCCACTGCATATCTTCCATACCCTATTAACTTAAAGAGAGAATAATTCACAACTTATTTGTTTCAGATCACACATACAAAGTAGAAACAAACCAAAGTTTGAATTACTAACTTTTTGCTCTGTGATGAGGCATCTAGATGGTGCAGTGGGAGAGCATTGGCTCTGGAGTCAGGAGGACTTGAGTTCAAATCCAACCTCAGATACTTAACACTAGTTGGTGGCTCTGAGCAAGTCACTTAACCCCAATTGCCTCTTGAAAACAAAAAAAAACCAAACATAAATAAACTCAGAATTGTTGCTCCTTTAGTGTTTTCCTAAAAAATATAAAGTTGATACAAGAATATTCCTAGAAAAAAGTGCTTCTTTTTCCAGCTTAGACATCTATTCATAATATAATCTGATATGATTTTAAGTATGTATGGTATTCTAGCAAGAGTTTAAATTATATTGGATCATACCTTCCACTCCTTTGTAATGATTTATGCACTTTGACATTTGCTAAGTTCAACTGTGTGAAAAATTAATGATTAGAAACAATTTAAAAATAATTGACCATTCCATCAATTACAATTGATGCCACAATCTCTTAATTCAAATTATTGCACCCTATTCTTTGAAGGTCATATTATGGTCATCTGGACAAACATCCCAAATAAAGTATTTGGAAACCTTGTATTTCTATATTACCCACCATAATCTTCCTCTTAAGTCTCTTTTTCTCAAATACTTAACAGCAGAGTAGTTTCTATTGAGAGCTAAGTTAGATTTATAAGGCAATGTATATTCAAAATAAATAAATTTACTAGAAAAAAAAGAACTAAACAGTAGTCTTTGAACATAAGCTAGCAAATGGATTTATACCTACACTCAAGAACCAGGAGAGCTAAGTTCAAAGAGGATGCTCATCAGAAGACCTGATAACAGGGAATGAATTGTTTTGGCTCACAACAAATCATAAAGCTATCAAGGAGGGAATATTGTGATCTTCATTGGTTGATAAAATCTTTTGTTTTGTTTCTAGAAAGCACTGTTATTAAAACTAGCACTATCATATAACCATGGTTATTTAATGCTTTAACCCTACCAAATGGAATCCTTTCCATTTTAATCTCCCAATAAATATTTATTGTATATGTATTTTATTAGATAGTACTGAATTGAGTCTTATAGGACAAAAACAAGGTCCCTGATCTTTCAGAGTTCACATTCTAAGTTAATAAAGAAAGAATTCAAGTGAACAAACATTTAAAAAGTGCTTATCTAAGCAGTGCTTAACTAAATGCTGGGAATAGAAAGCTGAAAATCAGCATAGTCCATGATCTCAAGAAACTCAATCTACTTAAGGAACAGGGAGTGAGGAGAAAAGGCTATATATAAGACATACACAGTTAAGTATAATAGAAGGCAGAAGCAGATTAAAATGATAAGAAAATGATTTCTGTAAATTTGGAGAAGAAATCATTTTTGACAAAAAGAAAATTAGAAAAGATTGCATGATAGAGGTAACACCCAAGCTTAAAAAAGAAAAGGGTTTCAACAAGCACAACATATGAGAGTTAATTGTTATTAGTCATTTTTGTCCTGGCCTTTCTAATCCAAAAGAAATTTTCATCAACAGAGAAAAATATAAGTATAGTATGGGTTGATCAGTTCCACCTTCTCTGTTGCCCATTATCATTATCTCATCCACTCTAACCAACAGTCATAGCTCTTTTCTGATTCTTTTCCTTCTCCAAAAATAGCTTTTTTTTCTCTCATATTCTAATCATTTTTCCCTAATTACAAGTCAATACAACTTTCAACATTTGTTTTCACCAGATTTTGAATTCCCAATTTTTCTCTTTCCCTGTCCTTCCCTCTTTCTAAAATGGTAGGCAATTTTATATCTGTTATACTTATGCTACTGTGTAAAATATGTTTCCATATTAGTCACAGATGTGAAAGAAGAAAAAGCTCAAAAGGGAAAATCATGAAAAAGAATAAAGTAAATGAAAACAATATGCTTTGATCTGCATTCATATTTCATAAATTCATTATCTGGATAAGAATAACATTTTCCTTCTTGAAACCTTTGTATTCATCTGGGATTATTATGTTGCTGAGAAAAGCTGAGTCATTCAGAGTTGATCATCACACAGTATTACTGATACTGTGTACAGTGTTTCCTGGTTTGGCTCTTTCACTTCATATCAGTTCATACAAGTGTTTCCAGATTTTTCTGAAGTCTACCTATTCATTATTTCTAATTGCACAATAGTATTCCATTATATTCATATATCACACCTTGTTTAACCTCTCCTCAATTGATGGACATTCCCTCAATTTCCAATATTTTGCCACCATGAATAGTATGTCACCATACTATAAATATTTTTTGCACATGTGGATCCTTTTCCCTTTTTATGACTCCTTTAGGATATAGTCTCAGGAGTGATATTTCTGAATCCTAGGGCATGCATTGGTTGCCCTTTGAACATAATTCCAAATTGTTCTCCAGATTGGATGGATCAGTGCACATCACCACCAACAGTACTTTATTGTCAAAATTTTCTCACATCCCCACCAACACTTATCATTTTCCTTTTCTGTCATATTAGCCATGTCTGTCATATTCTCTCATAATTCTGATAGGTATGAGGTATTACCTCAAAGTTGTTTCAAATTATATTTCTCCAATCAAAAGTGATTTGGGGTACTTCTCATCTGAAAACTGTCTGTTCATATCCTTTGACCATTTATCAACTGGGGAATGACTTGTACTTTATAATTTTGATTCAGTTTTCTATATTTGAGAAATGATGCCTTTATCAGAGACATCTGCTGGTTAAAATTGTTTCCCAGCTTTCTGTTTTCCTTCTAATCTCCATTGCATTAGTTTTGTTTGTGCAAAATTCGTGTTTACTCAGACTGTCAGATTTGTTGGCACATAATTGAGCAAGATATTTCCTAATGATTGCTTTAATTTTTCATCATTGATGGTGATTTCATCCTGTTCATTTTTGATTCTGAATATTTAGTTTTATTCTTTTTTTAATCAAATAAGCCAACAGCTTATAAATTTTATTGGATTTATTTTTCATAAAACTCACACTCAGTTTTATTTATTAGCTTTAGTTTTTTCTTTCAATTTTATTAATTTCACCTTTGAATTTCAGAATTTCCAAATTGGTGCTCAATTGGTAATTTTTAACTTGTTCTTTTTCCAGGTTTTTTTTGAATACCCAATTCATTGATCTGTTCTTTCTCCCTTTTGTTGATATATGAATTTAGAGAAATAAAATTTCCCCTAAGTACTTCTTTGATTGCATTCCATAAATTTTAGGATGTTGTGTCATTGTTGTCATTCCTTTTAATGAAATTGATTGTTTCTGTTGTTCTTTGATCCATTTATTCTTTAGAATCCACTGCCCTTTGTTTAATGTAATTTTATTGCATTATTATCTGAAAAGAATATATTTTATATATCTGCCTTAATACATTTGAATTTGAGGTTTTTCCCCCTAATACATTGTCTAAATGCCATATGCTGCTGAGGAAAAAGTATTTTCTTTTCTGCTCCCATTTAGTTTTCACCAAAAGTCTGTCACATAAAACTTTTCTAATATTCTATTAACTTCCCTAGTTTCATTCCTGATCATTTTTTATTAGATTTATCAAGTTCTGAGAGGGGACAGCAACTGAAACATAATATATTTTGCTTTTGCCCCTTACCTTTACTCTGTGTTTCTCTGCATCAGGTGTGTCTTGTAAATGACATATTATAGGATTCTGGTTTTTCATCTACTCTACTATCTACCTCCATTTTATGGGAGAGTGCATCCCATTCACATTCACTGTTATGATTACTAACTGTGCATTTCCCTCCATTCTATTTTTCCTCCTGTTTGTTCTTTCTCCTTTTACCTTTCCCTTCTTCAGTGTTTCCTTCTGAGTACTACTTCCCCTGGTCTCCCCTTTTCTGACAGTTCATCACTCCCTTTACTTAATCTCTTTCCCTCCTACTTTCCTATCAGATAAGAAAAATTTTCTATATTCAACTGATTGTCTATATTATTCCCTCTTTGAGTCATTATTGATAAGAGTAAGGTTCAAATGATACCCATCTCCCAAGTGAAACACTTTTCCTGATGATTTTCCAAGTTTTTTGAGCTAAAAGATTATTTTTGCTTGTCCAGGATTTGGTTTGGGGTGTTATTTTATGGTTATCTGAAAGTGAATGTGGGATATTTATGGTGATTCACTACTTACTCCACCATCTTGGCTCCTGGAAGTCTAGGATGGTTTTGTTTTGGTTTTTTTTGTTGTTGTTGTTGTTTTTGCTGGGAGGGGTTTTGAGTTTTTCTTAATACCCTAGTTCACATTTTTAGCTTTAGAACTTTTGATGGTATTCTTAAAATAACTTGGCATGCTTTTGTGTTCATCCTGTTATCTATTCTTGTTTACATCTTTTATACATTTTTTTAAATCTAAATTGTTTGGTGAATTTTTTAAGAATCCATATCCAAGTCTTCAGACACTTTCCATTTTCCTTATCTAATTTGTTGCTTTTGTGTGTCATCAGAATTTATTTTGAATTTTAAGAATGTTATTCTTAAGGCTTCCTTCCCTGGACTGATTTCCCCTGAAGAAATTTTAGTCAATATGTTCTCACTCAACCTTCCTCTGAACCTTTGGAAATTTGCTGTCCTCTGAATCTAGAGAGTATCAGACTATGCCCAACTTTCTTTTTCTCTGCAACAAATTCTAGGAAAGGATGACCTCTCCTTCTGTGCAAGGTTTTCATCATTTTTGTGCCAACAACCAGTTCCTTCCTGTAACCGAGAATCAGGCTCACAATAGAACTTCCCCTTGACATTTCCGCATTTGATGGATGAGAGTATCATCATGGCATATCTTATAGCCAAGAAGTTGGGAGTTTTTCTGCTATTGCCAGAGAGTATGTGCTCCAGCATATGTCTAAATAATTGAGGACCCCTACATTTTCCTTATCACATCTCTGTCTCAGATTTGTGATCTGTTTTTCAAATTCTTCACCTAATCTCTATTGGTGGCTTATCATATGCTCTAATGACAAAAATTGTTTGTTTCTCCCAGCACGGAGTTTCACTCACATTAGTCCATCATTTTCATATATAATGCTATCCTCATCATTGCCCTACAGCCCTGGTAGCTGTCCCATCTCTTTTGAATAAGGTATACCCATCTGGAGTCATATGCTAGTCATGGACTTCATCCCACCAAGTTTTAGTTATTTCCATATGGTCAAATTTATTTGCATGCATTTACTCTTCTAGTTTATCTTGCTTGTAGCTTATGCTTTCCACATTCTACTACTCTTTTCTTGAATTTTATCTCCCATGAACCTCTTAGCTTCGTTATTATTATTATCTATTTTACTACACTGTAACTAGTATCTACAATATTTAACTTGTAATATGGATACACATAAGTACTTTTCTCCTTCTCACTTTCATTTCAGTTTAAAATTTTTTTATTAGAACTACAAGTCACCAGGTGAATGTTCTTACTAGTCTTTGTGAGGTATGCTCCAACCCTGGCCAGTACCCTGTTGTCCACATATTTAAAGCTATAATTTAGAAATCTGAAACCACTCTCAGACACCATCATTTTAAGCATAATCATTTCCCCAAAATATTTTTCTCTTATACATTACTTGGTTTTGATGGGTTTTATGGAGGAAAACACCACCAGAAATCCCTCTGGTCTTCTGTTTCTTATCCAAGACCTTGTTTGTTATTGTTGTTACCAGTGGAGACATCCAATGGAGAATGGAACTATGATTTGATGAAAACTTGATGAGCAGAAAGCAAGAACATTCCAGGAAGTAAGGACAAGATGTCCAATAGAAACTCCCAGCTGCCTGAAGATGGGCAGTGTCCAGTAGAGAAACAGCATGATTCCATGATCAGAGATCATCAGTGACTTGTGGCATTAGAAATGAGTTGTCCCAGGAATTCATATATAACCTGACATACATGATCTCCATTGAGTGCTCTGGCTAGACATATCCTCCCTGAGAATTCCCTCCATCAATATGCCCTTTATGCATTCTTCACACAGATACCTTCCAACTATGTGTTCTGGTCACACATTTCTACAGATATGTCCTTCCCACTAGTATTATGACAACCCAGACGAGAGTGCACCATTGTACACGTGGGGGAATTTTTTCTTGTTATTTAATTTGTTATTCTTTTTAAGTATTTATGATGTTAATTAATGTTCCCTTTGTACTTACAAAAATAAACAACTTGGTAGAAACATATGACTTATGGTTTTAAGATGTTGCTTCCTCTTAGTATTTGCTTTCTAGATTTGCTTTCTGGACATCCACATGTGTGGAGGGGGAAAGGGTAGCATCACACCACTCCTAGAGAAGGATAAACCTCTCCTCATTATTTCTTTGTCATGTGTGAGATATTTGATCCTTCTTAGTCTAACTTTCAAGCCCTGGGAAAATGAGGTCAGGTAATTTTCATCATCTTTGCTGATTCCTGATGGTGACCACAGTATCTTAAATGTCTTCCCAGAATACATGAATGAACACAACTTTAACTCCTAAAGATGTTTATACTAGACACAGCTGAGGGAAAAGACAGTAAGAACAAAAGAAGAAAGAGAGTTGTCTTTTCTGTTACCTGTGTGTCTCTATGCTATTCTCTTCCTCATTACCTTAGAACCCTAGTGTTCAAGAAGTCAGTGTTTCCAGAAAAATGGGGTTCAAATGGGGCAAAGTGAGGCACTCCTGGTCATCACTTAAACTCATTCCTTCCCTTTTATGTCTCAAATAGGACAGCTCAGTTTGGTTATAGAAAGGAGGATCTCAATTCTTTGCTACTCTGAAATTTTACTGGCATCAAGTGGAAAGTTCCTTCAGGATTTGGGATTCCCTACTATTTCTGGAGAAACAGTCCAGTCTCCACTTTGATATTCCCACTAGTCAGGGGAAATGCTTTGACTAGAAAACTAATCTCTCATGTCATTTCTTAACTCTAATAAAGATTTCAACTTAACTCCCACAAAATATTGTTTTCTTAAAGATTACAATAAAAATAGGGTCAAGTGTGTATATTTTCCTAAATTGTCTCTGAAATCACTCTTGTTGCTTTGTTGTTGCTTTATTCTAAGCCCAGATGGTAAATTAGATCATTTGGAGAAATGTATAACAATACTTGAGGTAAAGGAAAAGAGGAAACTGAAAGAGAATACTAATGATGCTTAGTTTTGCTGAACTTCCTTTTCCTTTTTTTTATTATTATTATAAGAGATGGGGAGGTGGTGTGGCATAGTGGATAAAGACAGTCTCAAAGCCAAGAAGACTAGACTTCAAGTCCTGCCTCTGACACATATTGTCCATATGATCCTAGAAAAGTCATTTAAGCTCTCATTGCTTTAGCAAAATTTCTGACTAAATTATAGAGAAGGTGCTGACTGTATTGATGAAGGAGTTGCCTCCCTTGGGAATTTCTTATACCAGTGAAATCACAGGTCCAGTTTCCTATTTTTTAAATAAGAGATGGCTCTATTTTTATCTATTTTTCTATCTATTCATCTATTTTTATAGTTTTGCTTTTTCTCCTCAAGATTACATTGCTAGCTGTCATTTCTTGCTGCTTATATTAAAATGATCTATAAAAGTTTTCTCTCTTTTTCCTAATTTGCTACTTCCAATATGTTGGGGGTCAGGGAAATGAGATAACTAATTATGTAGGAATGAAGTGTAAAGTATAACTCAAAAAGCTCTAAGCATGGCTAAACAATTCTCCTTTGAGCAAAGTATGAACAAAATATATCAATTTTGGCTGTTACATAACCTGTCACTCAGGCTATCAAAAAGACATAGTGACTGTCAAAAAAACTGTCCTTCTGATAAGAGAAATATTACTGTGCAAGTGTTCTAAACAAAAATTAAACCAAAAAACTTTCTGATTAGTTTCCAATTAACCACAATATGTACCAGCACCACCACTACTATCACAACATAGCACAATATAGCAAGGAAAATTCTAGACATGAAATCAATAGAGAGCTAGATTTGATTCTCACCTTTGAAACTTCTTCAAATCAGTTCCTTTATCTGGTAAATGGAGATAATAATAACTGCATGGTCTATCCCATAGGCTTATGATGATAATCATATCAAATAATGTACTTCAAATATACTTAAAAGTGCAACACATTTTAGCTATTGCTATTCCAATTATTTATAAAGTTGCTTTAAAAAATAAAAATTAGCAGGACCCAACATCATTCTGGAAAGAAAGGTCTTTACTTTAAAGTGATGTTAACATGGATATTTAATGTCTCTTTAAAAATTAAAAACACATTTTAATAGTTACTATTAAAAAGCTGGATACCATCAACTTTGCAAGGGTTCTTTGCCAATCATCAGCATGTTTAAATATTAAATCAAAAGATGATGTTTAAAATCCTAGATCTGACCCTGAATAGCTTAATGACAGCAGAAATAGGGAAATTGGGAGAAAGGGCTGACTTTGGGGAAATTAAACAATGATTGTTACATCAAGCCCCTCAAAGAAATCCATGAATACTTAAGAGAGATCAGTTAAATAGTATGTATAAGAAAAATAGTAAAAGATGCATACTTATTAGAGGTGTTGTAGAAATACAAACACATCAATATACCCCTGATGAAGCTATGAATTCATCCAACCATTCTGTAAAATAGTGTGGGGGCAGCTAGGTGGCACAGTGGATAGAGCACCAGCCCTGAAGTCAGGAGGACTGAGTTCAAATCTGATCTCAGGCACTTAACATTCCCTAGCTGTGTGACCCTGGGCAAGTCACTTAACCTCAATTGCCTCAGAAAAAAAGCAAAAAAATAAAAGAGTCATTATATAGAGTGTGGCTAAGAAAGTAACTAAAAGGTTCTTACTCTTTAATCAAGAAACCCCATCTCCAGACATATAATCCAAAGAGGGTTTAATTTCAGATGATGAAATTAAAACCATTTCTAGTCATATAAAAATGCTCTAAATTACTATTAATCAGAGAAATGCAAATTAAGACAACTCTGAGGTACCACTATATACCTCTCAGATTGGCTAAGATGAAAAAGATAATGATAAATGTTGGAAGGGATGTGGGAAAACTGGGACACTAATACATTGTTGGTAGA
>JAJPUD010003136.1:12752-29455 GCA_023553655.1 Myrmecobius fasciatus | reverse complement strand
AAAAAAACCTGCTCTCCCCCCACCTACCATACTGGGTTGGAATTTCTGAGGTTCCAAGAAATAATGCATGTAGACACCATCCTTTGAAAAACCGACCACACATTATGAGGGAGAACTTTTATTTAAGATAGGAGAGTGGGATTAGACAACAATTAGAAATAGAAAGAAAGACAAAATAATGTCAATGAAACATTTAAAAAATACACAGAAGACCAACAGTAGGATATTCAGAATATATACAATAGAGATCCGCAATGCCATATAACAAATCATTGCTCTTTGTGTATGGAATGTATAAAGTGTGCACAAATTAATACCTTCAACAGCTTTCACCATAAGTATACCATCTAGCATTGATTCTAATAACTGTATTTATGAAAAACTCTACCTCATGAGGCTCCATTGTTAAACAATTCTAATTGTTGGAAATATCTTTTTAATATTAAGTCAAAGTTTGATTCCCTCTAGTTTCCAATACTTTGAAGAAACATGGAACATGCCAACTACCTCTTCTATATTATAACTCATAAAATATTGGAAGACAACTAAGATACCTCTCCTTAATACTACCCTTATTCCAATTAAATGGACTAGTGATTTCAGCCCTTCATCATACTGACTAGTTCCTAAACACCCAATAGTTTTAATCAATGCAGCAGTTACTAAGTAAAATATTTCTTCTGTGTGATTTGTGCTTTTATGTTGGTCCTCCTTAAAATGTGATGACACATTACATCACTGAAAAAATATATTGATCAAGAAAAAATATAATCAATATATTATTTCCTGCCATTTCATATTAATGTAGCCCATGATCGTATTAATGGTTATATTATATTTTGAGGGTTTTTTTTCAAAGTACAGTTATCACATTGATTAATACTAAGCTTATGGTTAACTATCATTCTTAAATCTTTTTTCACAGGAACTGGTTGCCAAGCTCAATCTCCCCTGTCATGTACTGCTACAACTAAATTTATTAAACCCTAGTGCAAGACTTTAAATCATCTCTTGAAATTCTATTTAATTGCCTTGAACCCTTTGCATTTCAAGTTCCTGACATTTTTCCTCAATCATGATTCTGTTGTCCAAAATGTTAGCTATCTCTTCCAGCTTTGTTACCTCTGCAAATGTGATAAATAAGATTTCTGTCTTCATCTAAATAATAGATAACAGGGGCAGCTAGGTGGCGCAGTGGATAGTGCACCAGCCTTGAAGTCAGGAAGACCCGAGTTCAAATCTGGTCTCAGATACTTAACATTCCCCAGCTGTGTGACCCTGGGCAAGTCACTTAACCTCAATTGCCTCAGCAAAAAAAGCAAAAAAAAAAACCTAAATAATACATAACAAATATTGAATTTGTTGTTCTTCTCTTCTGTGTCTGTCTCTTCATGATCCCATTTGGAGTGTTGTTGAAAAACATACTAGAGGGGTTTTCCATTTCTTTCTTCAACTTATCTTACAAATGAGGAAACTGAGGCAAACAGAGTTAATCTCTTGCCCAGGGTCACATAACTAATAAGTAATAATTGCTAGATTTGAATTCAGGAAAATGAGCCTCCCTGATCCAGATCCATGCTCTACTTATTATGCCACCTAGATGCCTGAATGTTGAATGGGTTATGCTATGGAAAAGGACTCCGTATCTGGGTGTTAATTTTTATGGACTGCTATGTGATTTTCTGTATCAATCTTTCCTACCTTTTAGAAAATTGAAATACTTGCCCATCTCCTCTCTTTTTTAAATCTCATTCATTTTGTTATTTCTCAAAAAAAAAATCCTGATAGCACCTCTGAGACTGAAGGAGAGAGATCTTCGAGTACTCTGGACTAGCAATTTGAACTCATTCCAAATGCTTTTTCTGACTCCAGGCCCAGCATGCTATCCCCTGCACCACCTAGCTGCTCAGTTCTAACTACTAACTCAAAAATTACATTTTAAAATTCGACCAATTTCCATATACAATCTGGAAAGACACCATTTGTAACTAGAAATGGTCATGGTACATGAAGGATCTTGTAGAGAGCTGCAATATTATTTTAAATAAAATTTCTTGCATGGTTAAATTTTAGAACACTTGTTTTTGGTTCTTTTTATTACTTCTATGAATCTTTCTTATTTTCTTCCATATTTTTAGTTCTCATCCTCTTTTCCTAATTTCCAATTTGTTTCAACTTCTAGCACATTAAACTATGTGGCTTCCTTTAAATTAGGTACAACCATTTGGTTTTGAACTTAAAACCTTTTGGCAGGTTTGGGAAATCACTTTCTGTGAGGTCTGGCTGCCTATGTCTGGACAATACAGAGCTGTGCCTGTCAGATGGGAAATATAAACTTGGCCTCCTTCTTATACCCCAGAGCACTGTGTGAGAGCAAAGATTGCATAAATAGAGATGACTAGAAGCTGCACACTTGTTTTCCATCTGGGCTCCTTCTATCCATATTTCTGAAAGAGATGCAGTGGGAATTGAGGGATCAGTGCTCCATTCCGTAGATTATCCCCAGTAGGTACAGATTATCCCACACTGTGCTGAGGCTGGAAGCAAAAAAAAGAAAAGAGGATATTTTTCTGCTATGGTATAAGGGAGAGGAGAACCAATCCACATTTTTCCTGTGTAGGTTTATGCAAGTCAGATTCCTGATATGTAGGAGGGAAGCTTAGGCTTGTTTTTTTTTTTTTAATTTTATATGATTAACAGCATTTTGCAAGAAAATTATAACTTGGTGAGTTAATAATAAAAACATCTTATTCTTATAGAATGCTTTTGTTTTTCTTTTTTTTTTCTCTTCTGAACCTGACAAACATCAGCAAATGCAAACACTTCCATGTACCAATAACAGGAAAGACTATTTCTATTACATATAATTTATTTTAAGTATAATAAATTTAGTGTGATAATAGCAATTCTGCCCTATTTGTTTAAAATAATAGTGAATTATTCAAATAATGGAGATAATCACATTTTACAGTACTTTAAGGTTTGCAAAGTTTATTATAAATATATATTTTGGAAAAAACCAAATATTTCATTTTAGCCTCACAACAACTCTGGGATATGGGGGTTATTATTATTATTACCATTTTACAAAGAAACTGAAGCAGAGAAGTTAAGTAACTTGCCCCATGTCACATAGCTAGTAGACATCTAAGTTTTGAGCTGATGTTTTTCTGACTCCTGACTCACCATTCTAAGCACTGAACCACCTAGCCATGCCTATAAGGAGAGATAACTTCAAAAGCTTATTTTACTCTGCTATATTTATTTGTATTCTTCACAGAACCAAACAGTTCCAGACACATGATAGATACTGTATAAATATTTATCCAAACACTGGGACAAATCTCTTTGTCAGAATCTGGTAAGGAAGATTGGCAATGACAATAGTAATGAGCATTAAGAAGTTAGAAGGAAAAGACAATAAAAAGTAATAAAAATTGCAGCCATTTTCTGCAAACAAATCTCAGTGCTCAGAACAGTTTAAAGTTTCTACATCAAATTCTGATATCCAGCAAAGGAATCTGTATAACAAAGAGAAAGATGGAGATCAACAAGCTCCAGTCAATAAAGGCAAGCAAAATATAAGTTTAAAATTCATAAATGCAAATAGTCTTTCCTTTTTTATAAGTTCTAAAATTTAAAGCATTATGATTGAAAGAATTGTTTCCATTCCTGCAGGTCTTAAAGCAGTGGCTGAATAACCACAAAATTACAGAATTTGAAAACTGAAAGGGATTTCAGGGGACACACAGTCCTACTGGTTCCAAAAGGGAAAGCCCACCATAATATAGTCCCCTTTTCTTTTTTTTTTTTTTTTTTTTTTTTTTTTGCTTTTTTGCTGAGGCAATTGGGATCAAAGTGACTTGCCCAGGGTCACACAGCTAGGGAATGTTAAGTGTCTGAGACCAGATTTGAACTCAGGTTCTCCTGACTTCAGGGCTGGTGCACTATCCACTGCGCCACCTAGCTGCCCCCGTCCCCTTTTCTTTTAACAGCTTCATATTCTAGACGATGCTTCATATTCACTCCGCATCCCTTGTCACCAGACTAAGTCTGTCCTTTTTCCATCCATTTTCTATCCTTTGCTGCAGAAATAGCAATCAAATAATGGCTGCTATTTCTTCTTAAAAATATATAAGCTAATCAACTGCTCTGATTCCTCTCCACATTCCTGTGACTTCCCAAACTAAAACTTCCTTACCTGTCTATCACCTTAAAGGCATCTAGAAAGTCCAATGGATAGGGTGCTGGACCTAGAGCTGGGAAGATCTTAATTCAAATGTGAACTCAGATGCTTAATATCCATCTGCCTCAGTTTTCTGAACCATAAAATAGGAATAATAATAGCCCTTATTTCCCAGGGTTATTGAGAGAATCAAATGAGATAATATTTGTCAAGTGCTTAGCAGAGTGCCTGGCACATAGTAGGTACTTAGTAAATACTTTTTTTTTCTCCCTTCATAGATTAAATAAATGCAAACATTTATACATATATATGTGGGGGTATATATATGTATATATCGGACATAATCAAAACTATTTATCTATAATATAATAGGGAAACATAATATATGTATATATATATATATTACATATATAACTAGATAACTAGATAGATGGATGATAGTCATTCCCTATTCTTCTCCTCCTTTCCTAAATAGAAATAATCTTTCCCTATTAAACTGTAAGTTTCTTGAGAACAAGGAAGATCACTTTGGTATTTGTATCTGATGCCTAGCACAGCGTCTAACACATAATAAGTGCTTAATAAGTTCTTTTTTTTTCTTTCAATCATTTATTCATTCATGCTATGTCTGACAAGTAATCATTCAGACCTTTCGGAAAGCCCTCTAATGGAGGGGTATCAACTTTGGAAAGATGTGGAAGCATTTCCTGGGCAAGTATGGGTTGGATTGGATAATTTCTGAAATTCCTTCCAAGTCTCATTCTATAATTACTACAAGGATGGCAGCATGTGAAAGGTGAAAGAGATGTTTGGGACTGTCAGCCAGTCAATCAAAAAGTACTTAGTAAGTGTTTACTATGTGCTGCTCATTTTGCTAAGCACTGGACTATCTGATCCAATTCTTTTATTAAAAATGGGGAAAGTGAGAACAGAGAGATAAGGTGATTGAAAACTGAACAGCTAATAAGTAATAGGCCAAAGAACTGAAATTGGTTTTTTCCCTAACTTTTTAATCTTTCTCTAGCCATTATCTCTGTCCACTACCCAGAAAGATATAAAGAAACCCAATTACTTTGCATTATTGAGACAGGAACATAATATTAAATGACCTCTCTAAAAGAAGCAGAGCAATTCTTATAATATCAAAACAATTGACAGTTTCTGAGACCATGATTAATGATAATCTCTTCCCCTCCATTAAAAAAAACATTTTTGGTTATGCCACAAATTAATATGTAAATATAGCCAACCTAATATTCAAATACACCCATTTCTATTCCCATTTTACCAACTATATACACATTTTTGGATAAGTTGTATAAAAATGGTTATTTTCTGGAATAGAAATAAGATACACTCATATAGTTCATTTAAAAATATTTTGCCTTTTAACTCACTAAAGAAATAAACATCATAAACATTCATACATGGTGTTCATCCGTAGAACATCTGAGCAAACCAGTTTTTTCTGACTTATTTTCTTCAACAAGGAAGAAGTTCTCTAAGTAGAATCAACTTCATACCAGGCTTTTCAGAGCACTGATTTCATTTGTTCCATTGCGGGGAGAGATGGAAATCACATATGCATACTTCAGTGCTCACAAAACCCTATAGGATTAGTTTCTGCTGCAAAAGTCAAGAAAAATAGTTCAATTCTACTATTTTGATCTGTCAGAACATGAGGAAGAAGAAAATTACAGAATCTACAACCTAGCAGCACTCTTCAGAGACAAGAAAATTCCAATCACCACTTGGCAAAAAGCTAGTGTCTTGATAATAAACTTGTCTCTCAACCTTAATTTTCTTTCATACTTTTGATTGCTGGTTCTGAATGCTCTAGGAGACAAGTTTTTATCCTCAAAACAAGTAACTTGTTAAAAATGTGATTTCTTTGTAAATTGGGATTTTAACTGAGAATCAGGATGTCCAAAAGGCAATGCAAACCACATTCTTTAGCTCACTGCCTAAATTTTGTTTTGGCCAGAAACTCTGAAGGTCTGTCCCTCCCAGAATGATTCTTTTGTGAAGGCAAATTAGGCCATCTTTTACCTCAATTCTTATTTAGCCTTTAACTACTGGATGAGTGTTGCCTCAGACTGGGGACCTGGAAAAGACTTTAGTTTTAAAAGTTCAAGGTCTTCCAGGGCATCCAGGATCACTGCCAGTCATCTCACCTATGTCTTGCCACTGGACTCTAATGCTATGGAAGAGAGGCTAATAACTTTGCACAACTTAAATCTAATTCATTTACAAGTCAAATCATCTTGATATCAATGGTTCTCTTCAAGAAGGAAGAATGAACTACAACAACAAAGCTTAAAAAAGAGATGACCAAGAACCATTAGTCCTGGCCCCACTATTCCTAGTCACACAGTCCTATGGTTTCCTTATATGAAGAATGAACAGCTGTCACTTGCCCTGGCCACCTCTCAGGATCATTATGAGACAAAGAAGAAGATACATGAAGATATTTTGCAAACTGAAAAGTACCAGACAAACATAAATTAGTTATCCTGATGGTGCAATATTGTTAATAAGGAGAAGGAAAAATTATTGACCACTCCTTTTATTTCTATTTTTTTTCATGAAGGAATGCTCTTCAAAATGTAAAGGATAGTCTGATCACCATAAAAAGTTGAGGACAGACTAAGAGTAGTCTTTCTAAATTTGGTCAAATGTCTAGATACAGATAAATTATACCATATGATACTGAAAGAATCTGTATATATAAATGAAGGATTGCTAAGATTAATTTGAGAAATTGTGGAAAACTTAAAGGTATTATTCCAAAAAAGTCAAATGTGGCTACTATTTAGAGGGGGAGGAGAGTCTAGTAACTACAGATTATTGAACCTAATGTCAAATTTCCAGTAAATTTCACAGAATTTCTCAGATACAACCTCAGAAACTATCCATATCTGATAAAGAATTGTTTCTTCATTCTTTCCTGGATAATTGATTTTTTTGATGATTAGGGTACACTTAGGAAAGAAAGCAGTGTTCACTTTTTTGATGATTAGTGTGCACTTAGGAAAGAAAACAATGTTCACTAGACATCAACACGGATTGAATAATGCTTCATTGGAGTTGCGGCCTCATTGATATGAGTACTCTATATAAGGATACAGTTCACAACCTGTTCAGCCTATGCTAGACAATTTTTATCCATTTTCCTTCAAAAAATCCTACAAAAAGCCTCTATCCAATTTTTCAGTGTCATTCTGTTAGTAATTTTTAACATTTTATGGGACTAGTGCAACACTCTATGACTGATAAACGACTTAATAAAAATCTTGACTCCAAAACTAGTTCTATATAGTTTGCCAAGCTGTACCACCCTGTATAATCACACATCTATAGTACCATACATGCTTGTATCCACATATATACACACACACTCCATTTTCCATATTTGGAAAGAGTGCCAAGCTCTGAATCAAAAGACCTAAAATCTCAACTCTGACATTTACTATGTAGTCATGGGGAAATAACAATTTCTTTGAGCCCATCTTAAAAATAGGGACAAAAATATCTGTGTATATAACATATATGTTGTTATAGAGAATATGCTCTTTTTTTAATCTTAAAAACTATATTATAAATGTCAGGGGGGGGTTGGTAAGATTTATAGTTCTCCTCATTGTTCTACATTTGTTCTTTTAAAAATCAATGTGATACCAAAGCTATGCTAAAGACCCTAAGTCAATTAACCATGCATATGTTTTCTAATAAAAAGCTTTAATAAAAAAAATATTAAATGCATCAAAAAATCAAGACCATAAATATATATTTTTTGAGCACACTCAGGGTATCAAGTCAAAAGATTTCTATATTCCATCAGTTCTAATTACATTGATTTATACAAATTTAACTAAAAAGTTTGGGGAGAGGGGAGATTTTCTAGAATGGATTATTCCAAGTAAGATCTAATAGACAAAATAGAGATACCTACATGTTGAGTCTGAGCAGGCTGTGTTATACTACATAGTGTTAAACAGAAAAAAGTATAAAAATATCACCCAAGAAACATCTGAGCCAGGGGGAAAAAAAGAAAGAAAGAAAAGTCTAGTTGCTCACATCACAAAAGTGCTGATGGACAGCTCATAGCCTCCAAGGCACCTAGCAAACATAGGCAGGCCCCCAGCACAAACTTTCAGGAAGAGGTAGATAGAATCAAATGCATTATAGATAGCCTTGGCCTTTCTAAATCAAGGTGTTTCCCAGGCCTCAATTTGTCTGAGTCAACAAAATAAGAGCTAGTCAAGAATTTCAATACAAAATGGCCTAATTTACCAGCACAAAAACATTTGTCTGGGAGAAGACTCTCAGAGTTTCTTGTCAGAACAAAAAATAATTGCTATTTACACTAATTATAAGTCATGAAAATCTGAACAATTAGCCATGAGACCTTAGGAACCACATAGCTGTATTTTTCTCATTGTACAAGAGGCCAAATCAAGGATTTAAGTGCCTACTTTGTGCCATGAACCATGCTAGCTATTGACCATACATAACAAAGAATAAAATAATCCCTACTCACAAGTGGGAGAGAAAAGGGGAGAATAAATGCACATATAAATAGATGCAGCATAAAGAAAATGTTTATACAGGCATATAAATACAATAGAGAGAGAGAGAATTTTATATTTTGAAGATATATATGTATATATATATATATCTTCAAAATATAAGGAGGTAGATAAGTTTCAAGGAACAGGAGGTCAAGGATGGGTTGCAATATACACCACTAGAGGGAATGCCAATATCAGTGAAATCAAAGGTCAGTGTAAGTGTAGAGGGCCACACTAGTCTCAGGACATTAACAAAGGTCAGAAAATCTCTAGAAATTGAGCTTTTGTTGAGTTCTTTCTCAAGGTAGTAAGAAACTGATAATTTGCAGGTAAGGTACCATTACTAAGAATAGGTAATGAAAAAAAAAGCTGCAGACTTAGTGAATCCTACCCCCACCAAAACCTCCTCTAACACTGATTGATAAGCAGGGCTGAAAGAAATGGGATAACACTTTGGAGCCAAAGACTTTCAATCACCCTATAATATCACACCTTTCTCATCAAAACTTACACTGAAGTGCTACTAAGAAAGTGACAAGAAGAGATGTTTTATCAGTTGTCTAGTTCACAGCTACCTTCCATAAGCTATAAGCTAGAAAGAAATGATTGTGCATGGAAGAGACATCTTAAATGGGCATTAACACAATGGTTTTCTGCTCTATTTTTTTGTCTTTATAACTATACATTGTATTCTATACATTGATGACTCGCTCTTTAAATGACAGAAAAAAACAACTTCAATATGAATTCATATAAGTAGTTGTTCCACAGAAAAATGACAGGGCTGACCTTAAAACCATAAGGTTCTTTTTGTAAAGTACAAATTAATCAATTTCAATTAATTTGGATAACAAAAAGGTTTTCACCTTTTTTAGATCTTCTGCTGCCATTTCCAAGTGGTCTAGAATAATCATCCCAAAGCATATTCAAGGGAAAGAACATTGAGCTTGGTAACTAACAAAAGATGTGATTTCAAATTCTGACTTTAGCTATGTAATCATGGGCACTTTTCTCTAGGCCTCAGCTGTAACAGGAAAATTTTAGTCTAGATCATCTTGAAGGTACCTTCTCACCTTTCTCTAACATTCTGCATGTCTGTAGCTATTTCAAAGAATTTATTTTAGATGTTTTCTCTCAGCTACTGAAAATCCTATAACAACTTTTCTCCTATCCATCCTCTGCTTATGGTTTTCTTCAGTATTTCCCCCCAAGAAATCTGTTATTTCAGTAACAAAAGTACTCCCTCTACCAAATACAAATCATTATCCTAAGAACCTACCCTTAAAAGTCTTTATAGATTAAAAAAACTTTTGTTTTGTGACTCATGTGATGAAGTCTTTCCACATTAAGCAAGACTGGTTCTTGGATGAGTTTTGGCAGAGCTTGGCAAAGCTTGCATCCCACTGGCCTAGGCATTGAGAACTATGTCATTATTCCATCAGAACAGAGCATCAGAGAAGAACCTTAATAAAGGGGATATCACTATAATCACTAACACGTAACAGTACAACCTGATATTTACATAGCATATCGATTATTATTAGTAGCCTCAAAGATGGCCTACTAGCCCCAAGTCTTCCCCCGCCTCAAATCCATCCACCAGAGATTTTCCTAAAGCAACCATGTTGCCCCTAGCCCGATTTTTATGATCATCTCTATTCTTTGTTTTATTAAGAATTCTTTCCATTACCATAGATATACTAGGAATGTCTAGTTATTTTATGATTAACACATATTTAGATCATTTTCCATTTGGAAGTTATTGTAGTACAGTTTATGGTTCAAGATATTGGCCTATTTACAAATTTCTTCCCAGTTTTCCCAGCAAGACTTATCAAATAGATAAGTATCCCTGAGTATAATGAACATGAGGCTATTATGTTTGTCTGTTCTATTAATTGATCAGCTTTTCTGTTTTTTGAAACCAATATTAAATAGTTTTTTATGATTATAGCCCATTTTGAAGTCTGAGATTTGGTAATGCTAAACCCCTCTTCATTCCTATATTTTCTTATTATTTCCCTTGAGATTTTACAAAGTTTTGTTCTTCCAGGTGAATTCTTTTATTGTATTTTCTAATTCAGGATCCCAGAATCTCTTTTTTAAAATATTCCAACAACTATTTCAATATGATTCTTTCCTTTTGTAGTTCTATATATTTTATTTTATCCATTTAAAACCATTGTTCTGGGAAGGGGTCCACAGGTTTCACTATAAATTCATTATGTTCTGATTATATAAGATCATCCCTTATAGTAGTTTGGTATGCCACTATCTCCATAAATTAATTTCAGCCGTAATGTTCTTTGCTATATAACATATTCTCTTCCCTAGAAGTGACCAAAGGTATTTCTTTTAATATCACCAGCTTACATTTTTTTCATTTTGTAAGTTTCAAACTTCTTTCCATAAAGCAATTTTGTGTGCAGAATTTATCCTCAACTTACAATAAGGAAATTTAGACTTGGAGACATTAAATGACTTGTTTAAAATCACAGTTAATAATTTTGAGAGTCATAATTTGGATGCCAATCTCTTACAAACCCAGTATTCTTTCCCTCTGGTATTAGGTAATTATATTTAAAACAAAGTGGAAAATGACCCTCTAAAACCATATGGTTTAATTTTAGCTGGAAAAAAGTTTACAAGATATATAATTGCATAACTAACATTCACACTTTCACATGCATATACCAATACTATTGAAAATAATTCAATAAACAATTCAACAGACATTTCCTAAGAGGAACAGACAATAACAGCTAACAAAAGTTTGATAAACAAAACTTCATAATATTTGTAAGACCAGCCTGAATTCTATCTCCATTTCAATGAGTAGTGATAGAGCCTATAAGCTATTTCATTTTTTCTGCTCTTATTTGTTCATATGGAAATGTCAACAACCTCCTCCCATTTTTTGTGGACAAAATAACATTTGAATATTCAGTGTTCCTGAGATAGTGTGGTTTCAACTATCAGAACTCAATTTTGATTTTGACCCAAAGGCAGAAAAAATATAGACAACTCACTTGTACTAAATACTCAAGCATACTCGATCAACTCTCAAATAATGCAGGAAGATTTCATCTCTGGAAGTCTTGCCCTAATCTTAATTTCCATCCAACCTTGGCCCCTACTGATTGTTGAGTGTTTCACGTGGTCCACAATGTGTGCCAGCTCTAGCCAGTCTCCTCTTTATTGGAGGCATTCTTCTCACCAGCTGCCTCATCATCAGTACCAACATCATCCTTTATGCCCCCAATTATACTTTCTCTAACCAGAAAGTCAAGAAGTATTGTGTACCTAAATAATAAATTATGTTTTAAGCATTTTCTAGGTCTTGTTCAAGAATGTAGCAATAGCATGAGTCTCTTTCACCAAGAAGCTTAAAATCTAATTGAGGATAGAGAATTAGCATACATGATCTTGTATTTATATCAAATTTGCTTCTCCCAGTATATAACTTATCCCTACCACCACCAGAGTAGAAGGGAGTGGTGAGATCATTTTGTTTTTATTCCTATTACCTAGCATAGTGTCTTGCAGAGTAGTGGTTTAATAATTGTTTTTCCTCCTTTCTACCTTAATGTTTTTATATCAATTCTTGTTTCATCCTTAACTCCCATTTCAGAGGATAAAGTATGTCCTTTCTTTTCCAAGGCTTATTTCCCTCCCTGAGTTATTGGTTCTTGCACTCCGACATAACAAGAACCTGGCTACAACAAATGTTCCCCCTTTCTGTGGTTCTTAATTGGTCTTCTTGCCTAAGTCTAACCCTCTCAAATTCATTCTACATCCATTGACAAAGTGATTTCTCAAAAGGTGCATATCTTAACATGTTAAGATTTATAATCTCTCAATTGTCTCATATTTATAAGAATTCAAGCCATTCTCCAATCGATAAATGGTCAAAGGATATAAACAGACAATTTTCAGATGATGAAATTAAAACTATTTATAATCATATGAAAACTTGCTCCAAATCACTATTGATCAGAGAAATGCAAATTAAGACAACTCTGAGGTACCACTACACACCTGTCAGATTGGCTAAAATGACAGGAAAAGATAACAATGAATGTTGGAGGGGATGTGGGAAAGCTGGGAAACTGATACATTATTGGTGGAACTGTGAACGGATCCAACCATTCTGGAGAGCAATCTGGAACTATGCTCAAAAACTTATCAAACTGTGCATACCCTTTGACTCAACAGTGTTACTATTGGGCTTATATCCCAAAGAGATCTTAAAGGAGGGAAAGGGACCCACATGTGCAAGAATGTTTGTGGCAGCTCTTTTTGTAGTGGCTAGAAACTGGAAACTGAATGGATGCCCATCAATTGGAGAATGGCTGAATAAATTATGGTATATGAATATTATGGAATATTATTGTTCTGTAAGAAATGACCAGCGGGATGATTTCAGAGAAGCCTGGAGAGACTTGCATGAACTGATGCTGAGTGAAATGAGCAGAACCAGGAGATCATTATACACGGCAACAACAATACTATATGACAATCAATTCTGATGGACATGACTCTCTTCAACAATGAAATGTCTCAAACCAGTTTTGATTGTTCAGTGAAGAAAGCCATATACACCCAGAGAGAGAGATATGAAATGTGGACCACATCATAACATTTTCATGCTCTCTATTGATGTTTGCTTGCATTGTGTTTCCTTTCTCTGATTATTTTTTCTTGTAGATATGATTTTTCTTGCACAAAAATAATGTGTGGAAATATGTATACATATATTCGATTTGTCAAGTATTTTAACATAATTAACATGTAGTGGATTTCCTGCCATCTAGGGGAGGGGTGGGGAGTGGAGGGGGGGAAATGTGTAACAGAAAGCTTTGTAAGGATTAATGTTGAAGAATTACCCATACATATGTTTTGCAAATAAAAAGTTTTAATAAAATTTTAATAAGATTTATAATCTCTCTATCCTGTCTCTCTTACTGAATCCTAAAGCCTTAAATATACACACTCCTTCAATAAATTCCAATGGCTTTTTATTGCCTCTAAAATGAAATATAATCTAAAGTTCTTACAATCAAGGCCTAATCTACTTTTCCAAACATATCATGCATTATTCCCCTTCTCACCCTCTGCAGTCCAGTAAAAGTGGCCTCTAGCTGTTCTTCACACATGATATTGTGCTTTCATTCTCCCTATCTTTACTCTGGCCATCCTCTGGGCCTAGAATTATGTTTCAACTCACCTCTATCTCCGAGAAGCACTTGTTTCCTTTAAAATTCTTCTCAAATGTCATGTTCCTTTATTAAAAAACCTTTCCTGATCCTTTCCACTCCCCCTCAAAGGACTAATGCCCTCTCTTCTTTTCCCCCAACCAAAACTGAATTATCTTGTATTTATTTTGTATTTATTTACATGCATATTGTCTCCCCCAAAATGTAAGTTCTTTGAGTGTAGAGAGTGCTTCATTTTCATTTTTGTAAATCTCTGTCCCTAGTACACAGTGCCTGGCACATAACAGGAGCTTAATGAAGGCTTTTGATAGATTGATCTTCAGTCCCTTCCTTTCTACCAGATCCTTGGTTCCTTCCTACTCACATCTTATGAAGTCTTTTCTATCCCATATTTCTATCCTTTCTTTGACCCTGAATCCCTTTGAGCTATCACTCTTCTCTTTTTCAATACTTAAGAGCTTGAAAGAGTAATGTCCCCTCTGCCAGAGTGCCTCATCACCCACTCAACCACTTGCCATCTGGACTCTGCAACTGCTCTCCCAAGAGGTCTGAAATGACCTAATAAACAAATCGAATTGTCTTTTTGCAATCTTAATTCTTCTTGGTTTCTCTGCAATATTTGATTCATGATCCTATTACTATTTCTATAGCCTCTCCAATCCTATTTTTCTTACTGGCTCCTGATGCCTTAAATACACACATTCACAAAGTTCTGTCCTCAATTACCATTGCTCTCTTTTTACATCCTCTACCAAATCTATATCTATCCCTTTTGGAAATTCCAGACGCATATTTCTAACTGCTTACTGGTCTCCTCTGCCTGGATGTTCTACTCATAAGTGACATTTAATACATCCTAAATCAAATCCATTACTGTCCTCCCATGAGAATTACATACACTTATGCATACACACAAACACACACACGCGCACACACACACACACACACACACACACACACACACACACACACACTCCAGCAGCACTGAACAACTTGCATAAAACATACTCCATAACCTATTTCCTGGAATGTATTCCCTCTTTACTTCCACCTCTTGATTTCTCTGGCTTTCTCAGCTAAGAAGGATTTCCTGATATCCCTTAATACTAATGCTTTTTTTCTGAAATGACCTACAATTTATCCTGTATATCTTATATCTATATAGTTGTTTGCATGTTGTTTTCTCAGTAAGTGAGCTCCTTAAGATCAGAAATAGATTTACCCTTCTTTGCATCCCCAGCACTTAGTACAATGTCAGGCACATAATATTTTTTTTAAATATTTGCTGACTCATTGGCTCACTGCTACTACTACTCCTCCTAACTTCCTGGTAGTGGCAAGACCTTTTTCCCAAATCCCTAAACCCAAACACTAAATTTATCTTTGACTCTTCCTTTAATCCCATTTTTTGCAACAGAGCAAAAGCATCCTTTTTTTCCATTTTTATGCCTCCCCATCCAAACCTACCAAATAAAAAGAACCTGGATTAGGGGTAAGCAAGGTATTCGCCTATCTAGAATATAACATACATATCAGATATGATGAGAAACATATTTTAATATTACTTTTATAAAAAGCAAATCATGTTTTAATACCAGAAAATTCTTATGTGGATGGCACTAGAATAATTCATTTTGACCTGTATTACAATACAGGTTCAAATCAGTGCACAAACAGTAAAGCATTGGAGATCTAATTTTCATATGAAAAATGATCCATAAAGTCATACCATATTGAGACTCTAAAGATTAAGTCAAAAGTTTTTTTGGCAATCTGGTATTCAAGGCCTTCTACAATTTAGGACCATCCTTTCTTTGCAACTTTATTTCCTAGGAAATGCTGTCTTTAACATACTTTTATTCCAGGTAAACTGGACTGTGAGTTCCTTAGCACACATGACATAAAAATCAGCTTCTCCACAACTTCTGCCCATTAATCTGAGTTCTATATGACCCATCTAATTCCTCCTTCCATAAAAAGGTCTTACCGTGGTCCCTCTAGGCCTTCTCTAAGTTTAACTTCAGTTCCCTAGGGCCTTCAATACAACTACTTCTCATCTTCTTTTCACTCAATTTGGCATCATATTTGAAATTCAAACTTGCTTTCCTTCTCAACACAATCCCCTTAGGGCTCAATTCCTCCTCCCCACTAGAAAATGAAATGAAGCAAAATAAAATAAAATGACATATTCCTTAGCTATGAAATACAATATGACTATGACTATATTTCAATTAAGAGAAGAATGACTTGCTCTCTATTGTTTAGGTCAATTTTTTTTTATTAAGCCAATTTTCTACAGAACTTTTTAGGAAAATTTCAGTCTTTACAGTACACAAACATTAACCTTTTCATTCCATGCAAAAACCATACACTTTTACATCCCATATGTGGTCTTGTATTTTGGGCAAAAATAATACTATTCTCATAAATAAAGTGATAATCAGAAAGTGGCCAAAGGTATGAAGAGCTTTAAACAAATAAAATTATTTATCAGGCCTAGAAAAAAACATTAGAAACTGGAACCCCCAATCTGGAGGATGAAGAGACCAAGAAAGTTTCAGCATACCTTGTGTATCAGAGAGAAACCCTAAGGTCAAAATATCTCATTCTTCAGTTCAGTATTTCATTGAAGTGGATGGAGGAAAAGAAAGGACGGATCAGTACCAAAGAGGAAAAGAAAAAAAAGGAAGGAAGGAAGGAAGGAAGGAAGGAAGGAAGGAAGGAAGGAAG
>JAJPUD010003136.1:0-12742 GCA_023553655.1 Myrmecobius fasciatus | reverse complement strand
AAGAGGAAGGAAGGAGGAAGGAAGGAGGAAGGGAGGAAGGAAGGAAGGGAGAAAAGAAGGAAGGGAGAGAGGGAGGGAGGGAGGAAGGGAGGAAGGAAGGCAGGGAGGAAGGAAGGCAGGGAGGGAGGGAGGAAGGAAGGAGGAAGAAGGAGGAGGGAAGGATGGAAAGGGGGAGGAGGGAAGGAGGGAAGGAAGGAGGGAAGGAAGGAAGGAAGGAGGGAAGGAAGGAGGGAAGGAGGGATGGAGGGAATGAAGGAAGGAAGGAAGGGAGGAAGGAAAGAAGGAAGGGAGGGAGGAAGGAAAGAAGGAAGGAAGGAAGGAGGGAGGAAGAAAGGAAGGGAAGGAGGGAGGAAGGGAGGGAGGGAGAAGACAAGACAAGAGAAGACAAAAGAAGAGAGGGGAGGAGGGGGAGGGAAGAGGAGGAGAGGAAAGAAGGAGACATTTGGCTCCAGAAATATGCTGCTCATTTCTGCGTTCTGTCACTTGAATGGCACAGAGACAAAAGTCTTAAGATGAAACCAAAAATTATCAATATTTTACAAAACCAGAAAAAATGCAGTTTCCTACCAGAAAAGCAATTTTCTCCTTCGTACAATTCTAATTAAGGAACTTGCATGTTTGCAGTAACTAAGTTAATCTCCAAAATGATTTTCTTAGGCATAAACAACCAGGACTACCCTATGTCTTAGAAACAATAGATTTTTGTTCATTTCCCATGTTGCTCTATTGTTAGTCCATTCTGAGGAGGGAAATTGCAAAAAAAAAATTTCCCAGATAATATCAAATACATACTATTTTACTTGCTTTGAAAGAACAACTATCATTGACAAAAAGGAATAGTCCATGTGCTATCTTTGCATGAAAAGACAAAGCATTAAAAAATCAGTCACCATAATCTCCTAAGCACTGGCTAGAGTAATAGGGGAGAGTGACCTACAACTCTACTCTGCTCCCAGCAAGCATTGTCTCTACCCATCACCTTATCTGACTAGAAGGTTTAAAGAGCAATGCTTTGGGAGTACTGAATTATGTTAATATTTTGAGAATGCTCAGTCAGGAGAAAAGAACCCAAGTATCTTGGGACTATAAAAAGGATGCTCACTAGTGAAAACATCTGCTTTCAAGTCCCATTCCTGCCCCTTAATATCTATGTATATGATCTGGAGCAAGTCACTTAAGCCTCCCTAACCTTTTAGTTTCTTTACCTATACTTCTGTTGAACCAGATGACATCAGAGATCCCTTCCCACTCTAAATCCATGATCTCTGATCTCTGAGATTGTTATGACTCAGAATGACTACTCTGGGGAATTGGCACTGAATATGTATAATTTTTCAAGTAGGGATCTGGCTATATGACCTTTTAAATCAATTTTCACTCTAAAATTCTGTTTCCTAGCACTTTCTTTATATTTTCATATATTTATCATACTCTATGTTGACATATCTATATACATGATTTATCTCCTCTACTATAAGTTCCTTAAAGTTATGGACTACATATTATTGATCATGACATCAATAAGTATTATTAAGTATAAACAAAAGAGGAAGGGAAGGATGAAGCAAAAAGAAGGAGGAAAAAATACAGAGAATATTTATCAGGTCTTGGATGTTCATAAAAGTTTCCTTCTATATTTCTCATTTTAAAATGAAAAAAGTCAGAAAGGAGAAAAAAATCAAATCTACAAACATTTATCAGACATTTATTATATGTCAGGCACTTTGGTAGGCACTGGGAACACAAATAAAGGCCAAAACAGTTCCTGCCTTCAAGGAGCTCTAATAGAGGAATCTAAAGAGTCTACTGAAGGAGAGAACATGCAAATAATTATGTACAAAGGAGAGAGATAGAGAGAAGAGACAGAAAGACAGAGACAAGGACAAAGGGGGGGGGAGATAAATTGGAAGGAATGCAGGAGCTTCAAGCAAAATGGTGATGAGATTAAAGAAAACCAAAAGATGGAGATAAGGGAAGAATTCAAAGCAAGAGTAGGAGCCAGTGAAAATACACAGAGTTGGAGGATGGTATGACTTGTTCAAGTTAAAACAAGATGGTCAATGTTATCAGATCATAGAATATGTGGAAAGGAATGAAGTATGAGAAGACTGGAAAGGTAGAAAGGGACCCAGTGATAAAGGACTTTAAGAGCCAAACAGAGATTTTATATTTGATCCTGGATTTACTAAGGAAGCCACATGAGTGGGAGGGGAGAAGAAACATGATAGTCAGAATAGCACTTTAGGAAGATCACTTAGAATGGTGAATGAAGGATGGGTAGAAATATAGAAAGACTTGAGGCTGGGAGACCAACTAGAAGCCTATTACAATAGTTCAGGAGTGAAGTGATGGGGGCTTACAAGTTATGAGGGCAATGGATGATATGTGAGGAGACATGTACAAGAAATGTTACAAAGGTTTAATCAACAGGATTTGGCAACTATTGAATGTGGGGTATGAGTAACATGATGAATCAAAGATGACATCTAGGTTATGAACCTAAATGACTTGGAAGATGATGATGTCCTTTGTAGTAATAGGAAGTTGGAATAGGAGAATGGATTGAGGGAAATATGATTAATTCAATTTTGGATATTTTTTGGAGTTTAAGATGCCTAAGATGGCCAACAGCAATCGAAGATATGAAAGAGGAGACCAGGAAAGTGGTTAGGGCCAGATCTAAGATTTGAGAATTATCAGCACAGAGTTGATGGGAGCAAATGAAATTACCAGGAGAAATAAAATAAAGGTCAAAGAAAAAAGGGGCCAGAACAGAGCTTTGGGAAAAAGTCACAGTTAGTGGAAATGTCCTAGATAAAAAAAATTTTTTAAGTTTTTCAGGTCTACAAAGGATCAGTCAGAGAGGTAGAACAAAAACCAATAGAGAGCAGTGTTACATAAACCTAAAGACAACAAAATATCAAAAGAAAATGACAAATAGTATTGAGGGCTGTAGAGAAGGTAAGAAAAATGAGGACTGAAAAACAAGGCATTCAAATTTTCAAATAAAAGATAACATGATTTTATAGAGAATAGTTTCTAAAAACTATTCAACTCATCAGTTGAATGAGAAAGTCAAAAGCCAGACTGCATAAGGTTTAGAATCAAGTCAAAGAGTAAGAAGTGAAAGCACCAATTATAGAATGCTTTCTCAAGGAATTTAGCTGGAAAAAAAAAGGAAGAAGGATGTCGGATGATAACTAGAAAGGTTGGTTGGATCAGGTGAAGGTTTTTTAAAGATGGGAGTAGCAAGAAACCAAACAGGAGATAGGAAGAAGTTGAAAATGAGTAGGGATACTAGAAGAAACAATATGCTGAAAACAAGACAGAATAGGATCACGTATGTATGTAAAGGAGTTTGTCTTGGCGGGGGAAGGAAGAAGAAGGGTTATATGACATAGGGATGACAGAGGAGATAGTGGTAGAAGATTGGAGTGGTGTAAGTTGAGGAAGAAGGGAAAAGAGAAAGCTCTTGGTGAATGGTTTCCATTTTTTTCAGTGAAATAAGAAGTCATATTATCAAGCATTGAGATCATATGTCAACCAGCAGTGTTTCTACTGGGCCTATATCCCAAAGAGATTTTAAAGGAGGGAAAGGGACCCACCTGTGCAAGAATGTTTGTGGCAGCCCTTTTTGTAGTGGCTAGAAACTGGAAATTGAAAGGATGCCCATCAATTGGAGAGTGGCTGAATAAATTATGGTATATGAATGTTATGGAATATTATTGTTCTGTAAGAAATGACCAACAGGAGGATTTCAGAGAGGATTGGAGAGACTTGCATGAACTGATGCTGAGTGAAATCAGCAGAACCAGGAGAACATTATACACAGCAACAAGACTATACAATGATCAATTTTGATGGACATGGTTCTCCTCAACAATGATGTGATTCAAACCAGTTGTTCAGCGATGAAGATAGTCATATACATCCAGAGAGAGGCCTGTGGGAACTGAGTGTGAACCACAACACAGCATTTTAACGCTTTCTGTGAATATTTCCATGCATTTTGTTTTCCTTCTTAGGTTGTTTTTTCTTCTTCTCTTTCTATATCTGATGTTTCTTGTGCAGTAAGATAACTATATAGATATGTATACATGTATTGTATTTGTCATATAATTTATCCTATTTAGCATGTTTTAGATTACCTGTCATCTAGGGGTGGGGAGTGGGGGGAAGGAGGGGAAAAGCTTGGGAAAAAAAAGTTTTTGCAAAGGTCAATGTAGAAAAATCACTCATATGTTTTGTAAATAAAAAGCTTTATTTAAAAAAAGAGATCATATGTCAAGTAAATCTTGTAAGTACAGAATTCTCATACAAACGATAAAAATCAGGTATACTGGTTTAAAAAGAAAAGTTAAGTGAAAACTAGTTAAATGAAGTGAGAATGTCTGAACTTGGAAAAGAGAAGACTTTGGGAAGATATAATTGTTTCCTTCCAGATAACTGAAGGGCCATGACATGAAAGATCATACTTTAATGCAGCACCAGAGTACAAAATTGGGGTTCCAAAAAGCTATAGGTTTCACTATATGTTTTCTTGGGTCAAATGGTAAAAAATAAAGGAGTGTGTGTCTCTCTCTCTCTCTCTCTCTCTCTCTGTGTGTGTGTGTGTGTGTCTGTCTCTGTCTCTCTCTGTCTCTCTGTCTCTCTCTGTCTCTCTCTCTGTCTCTCTCTCCACCACCACCCCACTTTTAATTCTAGTAAAGTAACAAATTTCATCTCTTCCAAAGAACAATTTGCTTGGGGACTTAGGGTATAAATTTAGTATGTCTTCTGCTGCCACCATCTGGAAAATCCTGTACAATTTCATGAATTGTAGTTCAAGAGATCCCTAGCTCTGTTAGCAGTGGAAAATGACTGCAATTTACAGAATTAAAATACACAACAACAAATCAGGGACAAAGACTTCTTCATTTCAACACCACAGGTCAATTCTACCATTTAGCAAGGAAGTTCAAGTTGAAGCTGCTAATGAAATCCTTTTTTTTTTAATAAGGGCTTTTTTCTATCTCTTTGTTTTGTTTGCTTGTTTGAAGAATGAATAGTCGCAGGAAATAGTCTCCCATTCCTGGAGATGTGAATTTAGGGGCTAGATATTTATTCATTAGGAATGTCACCAAAGGGGATTCCTGCAGAAGTATGGATGAAACTAGATGACCTTAAAGATTCTAAGAATGAATGAATAGATGAGGGTCTAGAAGCTTATAAGCCCAGTGAATAACTTTAACAGTAAAATTAGCAATGTAGACTAAATCAGCTCTTGCTTTATAGAAAGAGACCTTTTGTGTCAAGGCTAAAATGAAGAGGGTTCTAAATGCATTTTATGATTTGTATTTCCTTATTCTTCCCAATTTCTTCTGACATACCTTCTCAAACACAAAATAGTAAACTCGAATCACTTAAAGGTTTTGTTTTGCTTTATTCTTTTCAAATTATACTGAATAACGGCATTCATTATAACTCTATAATATATCTATAATGAACCTGAGCCAATAGCATTAAGCAAATGACTAAATACCTTTCCAGAAAGAAAACATACATCAGCCCAGTTGATAAACAACATGGAACCAATTTTCTATACACAATAAATAGGTGCTTTTCACTCATGCTACCTGTTACATTATTAAATGGATGAAATACATTATAAATACTAATGCTCTTTGCTGCTTAAAGCTGAAAAAGAACATGCAGACCCTAAAAATAAACTAGCATGTGTTACATTTGCTTTTTTTGTTTTAAACAATGAGTTCCAGACTACAGAGGCAGGGAAGAAGTAAATGAAACAGAAATAAAAATAAATAAGCAGAGAAGATAACCATGGTAGAAGGAGGTAGTGGGATATCATTAGAAGAGCATGAAAATAGAAGCCAACAGGCATGGGTTCCACTATCAACTCTGCCAAAATCTAGCTGTATGATCTTTGTAAGTCACTTTCTTGGTCTCACCTCATCTGTAAAATAAGGGAATTGAATCAATTCATATCTCACATCCTCCCAGCTCTAAGGATTCCATGAATGCAGACCAACCCATGCAAATCAGAACTTATTAAAACAATGCTTATTATGGCCAAAGCACCATGCTAGTGTTAGGAACACAAACACAAAGAAGAAAACCCTTTTTGTAGTGGCAAGAAACTGGAAATTGAAAGGATTCCCATCAATTGGAGAATGGCTGAATAAATTATGGTATATGAATGTTATGGAATATTATTGTTCTGTAAGAAACGACCAATAGGAGGATTTCAGAGAGGCCTGGAGAGACTTGCATGAACTGGACCCAGTTCCCAAGGACCTTACATTCTACTGTAATAATCCTACTAAAATGGTTTTTAAAAAGTGAATTTTATTTGTGTTATTATAAATTACCCTAAATAATCAAAAAACTACAGGAATATCATCACAAAGTTGCTTCAATAAAGCCATTTCATATTAACATTGTAACCAAGCTGGGAAACTACATTACAAAGCCATGCAGTCACCTATTTATACAACTCTGGTTCCAAGATTCTGCCACCTGACATCCATTCTATCTAAGGATATTGGGCAAGATACCCATTACCTAACAGAGCGAGATAAGACAGTATTTGCTGTTGTAGTTCAGACATTTTTCAGTAATGTCTGACTCCCTGTGACTTGTTTGGGATTTTTCTTGGCAGAGATACTGAAGTACTTTGCCATTTCCTTCTCCACCTCATTTTACAGATGAGAACACTGAAGTAAACAGTTAAGTGACTTGCCCAGGGTCATACAGCTAGTAAATGTCTGAAGTCAGATTTGAACTCACAAAGATAAGCCTTTCTAACTACAAGCCTAGCACTCTGTGTTACCCAGGGACCATAGCACACTGTTAATTTCTGGGAACTATACCCCCCCAAAAAAATAATAATAATAAAGATCTAGAAAGGGAGAATAACAAACTGCTTTAAAACCAAAAGCATTCCTTTCATTAGTGCATCCTAATGGGGGAGGGAGGGGAGAAAAATCAATTAATAAATCACATTCAATTAAATAAATCCTTCATAACCTCTTAGCAGTAATATATGCCCTGTGCTGAACTGAAAAATTTGGGCTAGGTGAGCATTAGAGTTAATTGTGAAATCTACATATAAATCTACATATTTGTAAGGTGGGGTAACATACTTTTTATTTATAATAACAGGGAATTCCAGATCCATGGAGGTAACAACTTCAAGGATCTTCCAAAATCATCACTTAGGATCCAAAGATAAAGTGTTTATGGTTTTTAGCTATCTCCTTTGAATGGTCATGAAGAATTTGGACATTTTAAGACTCAAATCACAAAACTGAACTCTTCTGACATGAACTATTCCTATAACATTGGGGGGGAGGGGAAGTTTCCTTTCTTCCATTTTCCATCCAGCCTTCAGGCAAAAAAGACAGGTACACACAATTCATCCTCCCATGCACACCCAAAAACTAACTTTACAACATGCCTATACAAACCATCCTTACCACAACACTTTTAACTCTCAAAGTAAAGCACATCATAAACACCAAAAAACATTTCTAGGTTCTATACAATTAAAGGGTACATTAAACCAAAAAATCTAGTATAACTCCTTTGGGGTAGCTAAAGCAAGTTATAGCAGAACTTTTGTTGTCATTAAAAAAAATTGTTAATCTACAAGACTTCTAATGGCATCAATTTACTGCCAGGTCTGTGCAAACTTAATGAAGTCATACCATCTTCTTACCAAGAAACTTCAAATTAAGAAATTTGAATTTGGGGGAAGATAGGATGGAGTGAGTGACCACTGGGAAAAAATAGTCTCTTCCTTCCATATCACCTTTTTTTTTATTTTTTGCTTTTTACAGATTCTAGCCTTCACCTATTACCACTTCCTATTATTCTTCCTTAAAGTGTGGCTCTCTAATCCAATTCACAACATTGCCAGCTCCTCCCCACCTCTACCAAAACAAGGGGGAAAAAAACTCAAACAACTGTGACAAATGGATTTTAGCTTTTACACAATAAATTCACTTATGAGAAATGGATCTCAATTAAATCCTTGTCCCAACCCTTATTTTCCATCTCATTTTTTGTCCAAGCCTTTCATTTTCAATCTAGGGAATGTAACACAATTCAATTCAACAAACATTTATTATGGCCTCTGTGTACAAAGCACTGTACTAGCAAGTAGAGGATGGGGGGCGGGGGGAAGGTTTGGCTAGAGATAAAAAATGTTTAAACAAGACAATCCCTCCTACAAAAACTTCGACTTTAAATATGAGATGTCAAGGGAGGGGGGAGGAGGGAGGGAGGGAAGAGCCTCAGCCTGAGAGCTGCTTCAAAAGCCACAGCAAACCCAAGGGATTTGGGGGGGGGGGCCGAGAGAGGGGAGAGAGAGAAGAGGTCAGAGGAGGTAATGAAGGGAGAGAAGTGACAGAAAGAGAGGGAGGGAGTCAGAAGAAAGAGGAGAACCTCCTGCCCAAATGCCTCTTGAACTCCAGCTATCCCATTTACTGAAAAGCTATAAAGGGGCGCAAAGAAAAGCCCGTCTGAAAGACCATTTGAGGGGGGGAAAGATCCAGCCCTGCTTATAACTCCTAATCCTTTTCCCCGATCCCCATCTCCATACTGTAGTCACTGCAGCCACTATCCGCATCTTCACAGGGAGAAAAATATATAAAATCCAAGAAATAGGAACGCTCTCTGGCTTTCCTAAGTAATCCATCTTTGGTGCTGAAAGGAACCTTTCCATTCAATGAAACCTCGTCTTTTTAGAAATGAGGGAGCTGTTTAGAGAAAGGGAAACGACTAGCTCAGAGTCACACAGGTAGCCAAAAACAAAGGCCAGACATTAACCCAAGTCCATTGAGTTGGCTGAAACCCAATTCTAGCTGCTTGTTGGAATTTTATCAGGCTAGTTCTCAGACTATTTATCTCTCCTGCTCCGCTTCCCAACCTCCTTCTCCCACCCCCCCAAAAAAGAAAAGATAAAAAAATAAATAAATCCAGCAGACAAATGAAAAAGGAAAACAACGCACCTCAGCTCTGCATCCTAAAACACTCTATGGCCAGAGTCCAGCAGCCTCCCAAGTATACCACGTTTTCGCCAGAGAATTCCCAGATCATCAGTGGCCAACCCCAAGTCCACTTCTCCCTACCATGGAGAATGGAACCCCGCCTCCAGCCAAGAGCCCTAGCTCTTCTACTCCTCTGGCCCCCTAATCTGGGACTGGGGTGGGAGAGAAAGAGAGAAATGAATAAACGGAGAGAGGGGAAGGGAGAGGGAAAAGAAAAAGAAGAAGGAGAGGGACAGACAGAGACAGACAGAGACAAACACAGAAACAGAGACAGCGAGACAGAGACAGAGAAACAGAGACAGAATGAGAGAGGCAGAGAGACAGAGACAAGAGACAAAGTCAGAGACAGAGACACAGACCAGACACCGACCCAGAGAGAGACAGCCAGAGAGACAGAGACAGAGAGATCCGAGAGAGACAGAAGGCAGAAGAGGCACAAGCACTCAGCGGAATTCCTCACCCGTCCTAGCCCCTTCACAGCCTCGCTGACCAGCCTCACCACTCGCCCAAGTTCCGCGGGTGGGCAGCAGGGACAGCTCCTTCCTCCTTCCCAGAGGCTCAAGCCCCCTTTTCGAACTGATGGAGCAGCGCAGGACTAGGAAGAAGGAAGGAGGGTGGGGATTCTCAAGTATATAGCTCCAGACGGACAGACAAGACTTCAAAGGAAAAACTTAGAGGATCCAGCGGGAGGGCGGCCGCTCTCTCTTTTCAGAAAGGAAGCTCTCTGCACCAAGAAACCTTGCCCCTGAGCCACGACGAGAAACTCCCTCGGACCCAGGCGACTCCCAGTCCCTTTGTCTCTCTGACACTCAGGGTCCCCTTGCTTACCCCAGAGGAGCACCAAGAAAAGTCGTAGCCACCTCCGCGCTCGCAGCTCCATCGTGCTCGTTCCGGAGAAGCTTTGAAAGAAGGCACCCTGAAGAGTGGAGCCAGGGGCCAGCTCCAGCTCGGGGAGGCGGGGAGAGGAGGGACTGAGAGGGGAGGATCGGAGGAGGAGCCGGGGATTAGAGGGAGTCCGAGGCGGCCCGAGATAGGTGAGCAGCTAGAGCAGCGCGCAGCAGCCCGGCTCGGCGTGGATGTGCCTGGACACCCTCCACTCTCTCCAGCCGGGGCGCAGGAGCGGGAGGAGAGCCAACCGAATTACGATCTCCAAAGACTCCCGCTGCCCCCGCCTCCCAAGCAGAAGCAGACCAGCCCTCAGAGCCTATGATCTGGAACTCTCCTGTTTCATTTTTTTTTTTTGGGGGGGGCGAGGAAGGGGACAAGGGGGATTATGGTTTGTTCCCTCCCCTCACGGCAGGTCCTCTTTGGATGGGATGGAGACTGAAGAGGATGTAATGGCTATTCTGGGATCCTCCTGGGGAGTTAGGGCCGGAACCACAGCGAAACAGGACTGCAGGAGGAAGGAGGAACAGAGAGAGAAAAAACCGAGACTCTGTCAAGGAAGAGAAGTGTGTGAGTGTGTGTGTGTGTGTGTGTGTTTCCCCCTACGTGTGTTTGTGTAAATGTAGTTATCCTGTCTTCGTTCCTGTCCCTGACCAGACTCTCCAAACACGAATGTGAATGTGAATCTCTCTCTCTCTCACACACACACACACACACACACACACACACACACACACACACGCACACACACACACACACACACCTTTTCTTCAAGCACCAGAGCTCAGGATGCATCGATTAAGCAGCCTCTGCTCCCTTGTCCTTCTATCCAAGGACACTGCTAAGACTATTCTGATTTTCTTTGGCTTCCTAATAATACTAATAAATAACAATAATAACAACTACTCGAGAACCATCACTATATCCACTTGTACCACTTAGTTAACTTGGGATAAATGTATGGAAAGAGGAAATAGCAAGGTAAGGGCTGTCCAAAGATAGCTGCCAATTCCCAAAGTATTAAACTCTTTTCTTATTCTTTTAGTTGTGATAATAATAATAAAAGGTGGCATTTTAGAAGACATTGCTCCAAGTACTAATAGCCCAACAAATGAGCAAACTAAAGCTATGAGAGGCTAATTGCTCAAGGTCCGCGATTAGTGACTGAGGGGGAATTTGAACCCAAGTTCTTCTAGGTAAACCCAAGCTACCTCTCTGATGTACAAATTTAATATTCAATGTTATTTTGATCAGAACTACAAAGATTTTATCAAAAGTCTGCTTTCATAATGTGGCTAGTACTTAATAAAGGGTGCCCACAGGGGTGATAGCATTATGTTACTATCTAATCCTGGAGAATATATAACCTTGCTTCTTTTTTTCTCTCTTCATTTTTAATGTTTATTTTCATTTTCCTTCCTTCTGAGAAATAAGAAACTGATATGATAAAGAAGTCGAGATTATTGTATCTTACAACTTGAGTAAATTCTAAAATTACATTTCAAGGGATTGTTTCCCCCCCAAAAAAAATTAACTGATAAGCTCTTTCCATCTAAGGAAATTCATTAGACATAAAGAAGAGTGGTTCTAGAGGTCAATAACAAACCTATTGTCAAATTTATTATCCATTATAAAGACTTTAAAACTTGGAGGTAATGAATGTAATCACCATTTCTACAATATGTAATGCTGATGTGGCAAATAAAATCAATAAAGATAAACTGAATGCACAACTCTGAGCAAAAATCAGTTTATTAATAGGGATGTATGTAACTGTTAACAAAGCAGTTCCTACTGGCAACTTCAATAAAGCCAGGGACTCCAATAAGGAGGAGAACTCTTTTATTGACACACAACAAAGAAAGTCTTGGTAGTTATGGAACATTACCATTGGCTACACTAAGAAAAGTAAATTGGCATTCAAGTAAGGTGGCACCCCCTTTCTGACAATAAAGAGCAGCTATATGGCAAAGCAGATAGAGTGCCAAAACTACACTCAGACTTGAATTCCAAATCCAGCCTCAGACACTTGCTGTGTAACCCTGAGCAAGTCACTTAATTCTGCCTCAATTTCCTCATCTGGAAAATGAACTGGAGAAGAAAATAGCTTACCACTCTAGTATCTATGCCAAGAAAATTCCAAATGGGGAGTTAGACATATTGTTTATATTATACATATAATATATATAGTATATTCACAACTCCACCAACAACATATTAGTGTCCCCGTTTTCTCACATCCCCCAACATTAGTTATTATCTTTTCCTGTCATCTTAGCCAATCTGAGAGGTGTGTAATGGTACTTCAGAGTTGTCTTAATTTGCATTTTTCTGGCCTATAGTGATTTAGAGTATTTTTTCATATGACTAAAATGGTTTTAATTTCTTCATCTAAAAATTATTTGTTCATATCCTTTGACCATTTGTCAATTGGAGAATGGCTTGTATTATTATCAATTTGAGTCCATTCTCTATACATTTTATAAAGAGGCCTTTATCAGAATCCTTGGATGTAAAAATTTTTTTTCCCAGTTTTCTGTTTCCCTTTTAATATTGTCTACATTGGTTTTCTTTGTACGAAAACTTTTTAACTTAATATAATCAAATATAATCAAAATCTCATTCCAAATTTTCCATGAGATGTTAATGACCTCCCTCCTTCTATTGAAAGGTCTCAGAGAGACAGACAGAGAGCACATGGCACAAAGACAGAGACAAAGAGACAGAGAGACAAAGGCAGAGACAAAGATATATATATATAGAGAGAGAGAGAGAGAGAGAGAGAGAGAGAGAGAGAGAGAGAGAGA
>JAJPUD010003135.1:243070-262400 GCA_023553655.1 Myrmecobius fasciatus | reverse complement strand
TCAGAGAGAGACAGAGACAGAGAGAGATAGAGAGAGAGAAAGAGAGAGAGAGTGGATCTTGGAGGCAGAAAGGCCTCCCTCTGTTCCTTACTCCCTTTGTGATCATGGATAAGTCACAATCCCCTTTGGGACTGTTTCCCTCCCTGCAGCAGATTTAATATAGCTCTAAATCTGTCTGTGCTATAAATGCTCCCTACTGCTGAGGCTGGTCTGGAGTCAGAAAGATGCATCTTCACGAGTTCAAATTCAGCCTCAAACACTTATGAGTTGTGTGACCCTGGACAAATCACTTTTAACTCTGTTTGCCTCAGTTTCCCTACTTGCCAAATGAGCTGGAGAAGTAAATGACAAATCACTCCAGTATCTCTGCTAAGAAAATCTCAAATGGGATCATGCTGAAAACGACTGAACTACAACAAACCTCCCCAAACTGTTAGTTAATAGTCGATCAACAAACATTTATTAAGTACCTACTATGTGTCAGAAGCTATAGATGTAGATAAAATTCCTAGAGGACCTTTGTCCCTGAGTTAGTATGAGGCTCATAGGTGATAACGTATTTCAGGGGGGTTTTGGCTAAATAAAAATTAGTTATGATGATGAGGGTAGCTCCCCCCTCTCCAGACTGGCTTGGGCTCACAGGGACTGCCGAGGAGGACTGAGCAAACAAGATCTTCTGTTTCTGGAAAATCTTCTGGATCGGGGAGCAGAGCAGGGACCTGGACACCCACAGTCCAGTCTGTGCTTGGGTCCAGCTTATCAATGGAGAAAGAGATGGTTCTGGGAATGAAACAGCAGCTTGCTGCCCTCCCCCAGCCCCTTCTGGGACCCTCTGGAATGCCTCTGATGTGTCCAAGGAGCCGGAGCCAGGCCTTAATTATACCAACCGGGCTGTGGGGACAAGCCTCCAAATTTAGCCTGCTCTGGGGGAACAGAGTTCTAATTATCCGGCCTTCACCCTTTCATGTGGACCAAGAGGCCTGGCCTTAGGGAGGGAAGAAATCCGGCGCCCCTGGCCCGAGCAGCCAGGCTGGAAGAGAAAGTTTCATGGAGCACAGAACGTCCTTCAGCTTGGAGCCAGAAGCCCTGAATTTGAATCCCAGTTCTTCCACCGCCCCGTCGTACGGCTGGGGGTCAGTCCCAGGTTCTCAGAGTTTGAAGGTCCTCGGAGGCCGCTGAATGACATTCGGGGGCCTCTGTGACTTTCTTCCCAAGGGCCACCCATCCTCCCCTGGGAAGCTCCAAAGCTCCCACGCCATCTTGGAACAGCTCAAAATGTGAACAAAGCCTCTTCCTGATATCCAATGGAATTGGGCCTTCGGTCCATTTCCTGTTCCACTGCCAGGATTCAAGTGGACGCTGTCTTTCTTCCTCAGGACAGCCCTTCAAGGACTCGAAAAGTCCATTTTCTCCTTCCCTTGCACCTTGTCCTGTAGTCTACACATCCCTAGCCCTCCGTTCAACGCCATATCGGGTCTTTCGAGCTTTCATCATGCCTTCTTCTGTCCGTGTGAGCCTTTATCGCGGTCCTTCCTAAAATGCCCAATATTGATCACAGATGTGCTCTGACTGAAGTCGAATGCAGTCGGACCGATACGTTCCTGATTCTAGATATCCTTCCTCCCTTACTGGACCCTGAAATCCTAGGCTGCCATGTCTTACTATCGATTCGTATTGACCGAGTTTGCAATCGATTAAAACTCTCTCACATCCTCCCCGAGAACTGCTGAACATATTGGGCTGTGAGAAATGACTGGAAGGAGAATTTCAGAAAAACTGGGAAAGATTTATAGGAACTGATGCAAAGGAGACAGAACGAAGAAAATAGCTGTTCCGGAAAAGGATACAACTTCAGTTCAATCATCACCTGCTTCTTAGGATCTTTTTGGATTTGGAATCTCTCCTTTCAAATTTATCCTGTATATTTTTTTTCATTTATTTATATATGTACACATCACATGTATAAGAGGGCAGGGATCATTTTATTTTGTCTTTGTATACCCCTCACCCCCAGTGCCTGGCACATAGTAGGCCCTTAATGGATGTTTCCTAATTGATACATTCTCCAAGGATCATAAGATGCTAGAGTTAGAACCAGAAGGGACTTTTCCAGGATGCTGAGTCTACATCCCTCATTCTGACAGCTGAAGAAAACGAGGCACATGGAAGTCACACGACTTCCCTAACTATTACACAGCTGGTAACTATCAGAAGCGTGACGTGGACTCGGCTTTTCCAACACTAAGTGTACATGAGAGGACAGAGAAAGCTTTAGTGTGAATGGGGGAAACGAGTCATTTATTACTTGCCAAGGATTCGATTATTCGATCAACAAATATTAAGCACCTACTGTGTGCCAGGGAGCCCTGGGTGTTTGCCTGTGATTCTGATAGCCTTCTCCTCTCTGGGAAGGCTCTGCAGTCCAAGTTTTCCGAGGCTTTCTCTGGCTCTGCCTCGGAGAAAGCAGGCAGGGAGCAATCCTCGTGTATCCTCCCCGTTCTTGTGGTCCCCAGCCCCTCCAGATGCTGGTCCCTTTGTAAACATTTACATTCACTGGGATGAAGGCAGAGGAGAACTTGTCTTTTTAGGGCCAAGTGGAAAAATCTCTCTAAGCAAGCCAGGAATGTAAACATGGCAGCACGGCCCCAGGAAACGCCACGTCTCGGCAGCCATCGCACCAGCACCCTGTTGGGACTCATGGCTTTGGGAAGGAACTGCATCCCCCTTTGCCAGCTTCCTTTGGTTCCTCTAAGGCTGAGTCATTGGAGAAGAGTCAGAACGAGAAGGTCCATTGCCTCGAGGGTCAGGAAGGCAACTTCCTCATCATTCAGGCTAACCCAGAGCCCATGGTGGTCTCCAAGGTCAAGTGGTCACTTCTGGGGCTGTTGTACACATAACAAACATGTTCTTCTTTATATATCCTCTCGGAGTCTTAGGATGTGTTTCTCTCTCACCATTGACTCAAGCCCCCATCGCTTGTTTGCTCTCACTGTCAGCCACTAAGGATCAATACTCAACAAAATGCCTACTGTGTGCCAGGTCCTGGACTAAGCACTGAGGATACAAATAAGAAAAAAAAAGGCAGATCTAGGGGAGGGGTAGGGACTAGGGGGGAAAATTTGTAACAGAAAGCCTTGTAAGGGTCAATGTTGAAGAATTACCCATACACATGTTTTGCAAATAAAAAGTTTCAATTAAAAAAAAATAAAATGAACTTGCCTTTTGGAAAAAAAAAAACATAAAAAGAAAAAAAAAAGAAAAAAAAGGCAGATGTATTTTCATTGACTGACTCTAGTATTACCTCCCCAACAAAGAACCATCTAATAAAGGTGGAAAGCTCTTCAATGGTGGAATACCCATACTGAAGAAATCATAATCTCTGAAGTGAGTATAAAATCAACTGTCAGGAAAAATCCTATTTCCAGAAGGACACTATTATAAACTTTTCGATGGTCATCTCACCCAGCTCGAATAATAGTTGCCCCCAGAAAACCTAATATGTGTCCCTCTCCCTGATGTATTTGTATTTTAGGAAAAGACCAAGGCGTTAGCCAAAGAATGAATCTCCAATAGTGGAAACTGAATCAATCAAAGCTGGAAGTGGGGAAGGGAAACATGCAGCCATCTATTTTGCCCCATCCTGACTAGGGAAGGCCTAATTAGCATGGGATTACAGGTCAGTATTATGAAATAGTGTGATGGAGATATTGTGATGGAATCACCAAGAGGTAGTTTGGGAGCGAGTCCGAATAGGTCCCAAGACATCGGTCCTCAAATGCATCTTAACTCGATGTCACTCTGTACACTGAGGTCTTTTCTCCTCCTCCATCCATTTACATTTAGAACTTTTCCTTTCCCATTTATACAAGACCTTTCCTCACTCTCCTTTCATTCATAATAAATCCTACTGCCAAGGTTTCTTGGCTTTTTTTTTTTTTTTGATATCACAGATCCCTTGGGTATTCAATTTGGCAGTCTATGAACCTCTTCTCAGAATCATATTTTTAATGCATAAAATGAAGTAGGTAGTAAAGCAGATAGAGCACTCAGCCTCAGACACTTACTAGTCATATGACTCTGTGCAAATCACTTAATCTATCTGCCTCAGTTTCCCCAACTATAAAATAAAATATAATAGCATCTACTTCCCAGGATTGTTATAAGAATCAAATAAGCATAAAATGCTTAGTATAGTAACTAGCACATAGTAGGCATAATAAATAATATAACAACTATTATACATTTATAACGTATAATTATATAATGTACATAATATAGAGATAATAGATAATATAATGTATATTTACTATACATTTATAATATAATTATTACACATTTATAATATTCTACATTTATAATATTCTACATTTATAATGATATAATGATTATACATTTATAATAGTATAATTACTAGTTTGCATTTATAATAACAATATACATTTTTATTTATAATATAATATACGTTTATAATAATATAATAATTATTATACATTCATAACAATAATTATCCATAATAAATACAGGCTTACTGTTATTATTGTGATTACAAAGGAAACCAATTATGCTAAAATAAAGATGTGATTTTGGAGGAGCCCATCCAAGTTCACAGAGTCCAGAAGGCCCCAGGTTGCCAACTCCTGATTCAGACTGGATTCTCTCAGGGAGCAGACAGCATGGGATATCACGGGCTCACTGCAAGGCCTGCTGAAAGCCTGTTCATTCTCACTGTCCCTGGCTTCTAGAGCTTAAAATTTTTATTATTTAACTGTGGTCAAGGGCTAGATCCATCCCAGAGCCAATTTTCCTTGAGAAGGGAGTGGAGAAGCTATATTTGCGTGCTCAGTGGGACCTCAGAAGCTTTTTTCTTTGGACTCTGTTGATCCTCACGCCCGTCTCTTGACTGTAACTCCTGTAAATCAAATTTCTGTCTGTTTATCCCAAGCAGAAGTGAGGGGGGAGCTCAGCTCTGGCTCACTGTGCTTCTGAAGCAGGCTGGAGGATGGGGACACAGACAGATGGGAAAAATGTTTACAGACTATCGGTGAGACTATGGTCCAGGCTTGGGTTCAAATGCCAGCCCCTCCCCAAGATCATAAGGACATCTAGTCCCCTTTTACAGAAAAAGAAACTGAGGCTTAAAAATATGAACTGACTTGCCTCAAGATCAGTAGCACAACTACTATTTGAAGTAAAGTTCCTTCACAATCTGCCCTGGTCTTGCTTATATTCTACTTTTTTTGGTTTTTTGATTTTTTTATTGAAGCTTTTTATTTTCAAAACATATGCAAGGATAACTTTTCAACATTGATGCTTGCAAAACCTTGTGTGCCAATTTCCCCCTTCCCCCGACCCCCTTCCCTAGATGGCAAGTAATCCAATATGTATTAAACATGGTAAAATATATGTTAAATCCAATATAGATATGCTTATTTATATAGTTATCTTGCTGCACAAGAAAAATGACATCAAAAAGAAAAAAAGGAGAAAGAAAATAAAATGAAAGCAAACAACAAAAAGAGTGAAAATGCTATGTTGTGAACCCCACTCAGTCCCCACAGTCTCTTTGGGTGTAGATGGCTCTCTCCATCACAAGACCATTGGAACTGGAATCATATTGGAATATGATTGATCATCATATAGTCTTGTTGTTGCTGTGTACAATTATCTCCTGGTTCTGCTCACTTCGCTCAGCATCAGTTCATGCAAGTCTCTCCAGGCCTCTCTGAAATCGTCCTGCTGGTCGTTTCTTACAGAGCAATAATATTCCATAACATTCATATTTTATAATTTGTTCAGCCATTCTCCAATTGATGGGCATCCATTCAGTTTCCAGTTTCTAGCCACTACAAAAAGGGCTGCCACAAACATTCTTGCACATGTTGGGCCCTTTCCCTCCTTTAAGATCTCTTTGGGATATAAGCCCAATAGAAACACTGCTGGGTCAAAGGGTATGCACAGTTTGATCACTTTTTGAGCATAGCTCCAAATTGCTCTCCAGAATGGTTGGATTCGTTCACAGTTCCACCAACAATGTATCAGTGTCCCAGTTTTCCCACATTCCCTCCAACGCTCATCATTATCTTTTCCTGCCATCTTAGCCAATATGAACAGTGTTCTCCTATTTTAAAAAATTTTAATAACTTTTTTATTTTTCCAAATACATGCAAAAAGAGTTTTCAGTATTTTCACCTTTGCAAAACTTTGTGTTCCAAATTTTTCTCCCTCTCTCCTTCCTCTCCTCTCTCTAAGACAGCAAACAATCTGATTTAGGTTAAACATGTTTAATTCTTCTAAATATATTTCCATATTTATCATGCGACACAAGAGAAATCAGATCACAAGGGGAAAAAAACCATGTCTTTCTTCTATTTTCAACTGCAGCTTACCTGATTCCCATCAAGTTCTTTCCCACCTCTGCACGCTTGCTCATGCAAAGCCTTTCACCTGGAACACGCTCCACTCTACCCAGTCAAATCCTTCCCAGCTCTCACCACCCAGCTCAATTCCCAATCCCACTGGCACACACCAGCCTACGGGGAGCTCTCTCTCCTCGGAGTGAATTCCCACAGCATTCACTGTCTAGTCTTCATGGCTAAATCTAGGCTATTTTATATTGCTGCTGAATCGGTGCAGTGGATAGAGTGCCAGGCTTAGTGTGAGGAGGATCTGGGTTCAAATGTGGTCTCAAATACCTACTAGTTATTTGAACCTGGGTGGGTCACGTCACCCTGTCTGCCTCGGTTTCCTCATCTGTAAAATGAGCTGGAGAAGGCAATGGCAAACCATTCCAGGATCTCTGACAAAAATATCTCAAATGGATCACAGAGAGTCGAAAACAATGAAATAACAACAATTTTATGTGTGTAAATCTTACCTTTCCAACTAAATACAAGTTTGTGGAAGGCTAGGATCGAGTGCCCCCTCTGGGGTCTAAGACAAGAGGGAGTATACAGTAAGTGCTTAGCAGCCTAGAATAATCCAAATAATGCTGAATTTGACTCAGGCAACCTCAGGGTTTGAGTTTTATTTGGGGGGTGGATTTTGTGATGGCTTCGAAATAGGAAGATCCTGCCTTTGACACTTGGGTGACTTGAGTCCTTCTCAACATTGACATTATATACTCTAGATCTATCATTCTTTGTTCTAATGCTCTCCAGATCTGACACCCCCTGTTCTAGAGTCCCCAGTGAGGCTCTGCTCATCTGTATTAGGAGGGTTCTGGATCAGGTCCCTTTGGAGTTTGGCCTCTGAGGCACCTTTTAGGCCTCCATCTGCAGCCCCTGGGTCAGCCCCTTCCCACCTTTTGACCTCAGGCTTCTGTAAAATCAGATGATCGAATGAGAGAGATCTTTCAGTCGAGCTTCCAGGCCCCCATTGCCCTCACAGGAACAGAGCTAGGCCAGACTGTGTTAATTCTCCTTCATGGGCCTGGAATCCCCCTCCGCCCAAAAATCCCCACCCTTGGATTCCCCCAGCTCCCAAGAGCATCTCCTCCCTGACCCCTAACCCCTGCTCACTGGTCTGCAGCCCCTGCTAAGCCTCCTCAGCGTAGATCCGTCCCAGCTCGATCTGCTGGCTCCCGGCCCCCCACCCTAGAACCCTGCTCCCCAGTGGGCCCCTCAGCAGAAACCAGAGAAGGAATGAGCTGGGAATAGCTATGATGGTCCCCTTTATCTGACCCCAAACCCCACAGGAGGAGACCACAAGGCAGGTTAGTGGCCAGACAGCCAGAGGCAGCCCTACCCTGGTCCTTTGAAGTGGATGGATGCTGAGGGTTGGGAGGGAGGTTCAGCTCTCCACCCCCCACCACCCCAGACCTCCGAATCCCCACAAGCTCCTGCTTAGACCCAGGTTGTAAAAAAAAAAAGCAGATTTATCTTAATCCAGAGCCCCAACCACACGCAGCCATGTGTCCATTTGGGAAGAGCTTCTGGCACAGCCCAGGCTGGGGCAGGATGGAGAGGCCAGACAGCTGCAAGCATCTGGTTTAAATTGTCCATGGCAACCATTGGCCGAGGAATCTTGATGGCTGACTTTAAGCTGAGAAACGGGAGGCTCACTTTGCCTTAGCCTGGTTCCTCACACTCTGGGTCAGGGCTGGGCAGGATCAGGCTGGATCCCAAGGAGCCCCCCCCCCCCCACCATGGCCACAGTGCCCACCCGTGGATGGGAAACCTTTCCTTCCTTTCAGCGCCAAAGCAGGGAGTCCCCTGAGGTTGGTAGTGACTAAGAGGGAGCCCCAAAGGCCGACAGTTAGGACTCAGGGAGACACCAGGCCTTAGACATTAAGAGACAGAAGCACCATGCACGCAACCAAATTTAAAGGGATTTTCTGACTTCTTGGTCTGGGACTAAAGACCTTGAGTTGGTACCAGAGAAAGATCAAAAGAATACAAGGTCATAGATTGAGAGTTAGTAGCTTTTGCAGCTTGCCTGGCTGACTGTAATGACTCACAGCAGGGATAGTAGTAAATGTTTAACAACTGGCACTCTCTGTGTCTGTCTCTCTCTCTCTGTCTCTCCCTCCCCCCCTCTCTTTCCCTCTCTATGTCTGTCTTTGTGTCTCTGTGACTCTGTCTCTGTCTCTCTGTCTCTCCCTCCCTCCCCCCTCTCTCCCTCTCTCTGTGTCTTTGTCTCTCTGCCTCTCTCTCTGTGTGTCTCTCTCTCTCTTTCTCTCTCTCTCTCTCCTCTCCCTCCCTCCCTCCTTCCCTTTGTGTCTGTCTCTCTGTGTCTCTCTCTGTCTCTCTCAAAAAGGCATACTTTCCATTTTAATCTACATTAGCATTTCCTCCATCACTTTCTTAAGTCTTGACAGTCAACAAAACAATAAATCAAGACCTGATTTGTAGCTCTGCCCATTCATTTAACAATCAGCTCCTAGCACAGACATAGCTTTTGTCTATGCTCCAAAAGCACATCAGCAGTCTTTGTCAGGGAGAGGCTTACTAATCCTCGCACTCCCAAGCCATGGTAACAGACAGAAGAGCAGACTATCCTGAAAACACTTTAGTGTTTTAGTTTTTTAGTAGAAAGAAGCCTGTGGACTCCAGGTCCAGCAGAGACTATAAGACAGAGAGGGGCTTGTAATTGAAGCCATATCAAACTTTTTAGGAAATGGACACAAGCACTGACTCTGAGGAACTGTTCCACAGAATGTTAGTTTACCTAATATTGCATTTTTGTGGCTGCTTAACCAACCCAATCGACCTTTTATTAAATATCTACTATGGGCTGTATAAAGTACTGGGGATACAATTTTTTTTTTCGTTTTTGGGGAGGCACTTGAGGTTAAGTGACTTGCCCAGGGTCACACAGCTAGGGAATGTTAAGTGTTTGAGATCACATTTGAACTCAGGTCCTCCTGACTTCAGGGCTGGTGCTCTATCCACTATAGCGCCACCTAGCTGCCCTTGGGGATACAGTTAATAAAAGAAAGTCTGTCCCTGTCCTCAAGGAGCTTCCAATCTAAAGGGGAACCTAACATTCAAAAGGAGCAGGCGCTATTCGGCGTCAGGGGGCATTTTATTCCATAGAATTGAAACCAGGCAGGGCACTAGACACAAAGTGGAATGAGCTGAAAGCCCAATTTCTGCCCATTGAGAGGAGTTTGGACCCATATCTCTAGCACTCAATCAGAGAAGGGGAAAGGAAGGTGTTATCAATTAAGAATTGAGTTAGCAGCATGAAGCTAGGTTTAGAAATTCTGAGCTTTGGCTGAATAAATTATGGTATATGAATGTCATGGAATATTATTGTTCTGTAAGAAATGACCAGCAGGACGATTTCAGAGAGGCTTGGAGAGACTTGCATGAACTGATGCTGAGCGAAGTGAGCAGAACCAGATCATTATACACGGCAACAACAATACTATATGATGATCAATTCTGATGGACATGGCTCTCTTCAACAATGAGATGTTTCAAACCAGTTCCAATTGTTCACTGAAGAAGGCCATATACACCCAGAGAGAGGGATGGGAAATGTGGACCACAACATAACATTTTCATGCTCTCTATTGATGTTTGCTTGCATTGGGTTTCCTTTTTCTGATTCATCTTTCTTGTAGATACGATTTTTCTTGCACAACAATGATGTGTGGAAATATATATACATATATTCGATTTGTCAAGTATTTTAACATAATTAACATGTAGTGGATATCCTGCCATCTAGGGGAGGGGTGGGGAGTAGGGGGGGAAAATTTGTAACAGAAAGCTTCGTAAGGGTTGAAGAATTACCCATACATATGTTATGCAAATAAAAAGCTTTAATAAAAAAAAGAAATGATGAACTTTGGCTGAATGAATTATGGTATATGAATGTCATGGAATATTATTGTTCTGTAAGAAACGACCAGCAGGACGATTTCAGAGAGACCTGGAGAGACCTACATGAACTGACGCTGAGTGAAATGAGCAGAACCAGGAGATCATTATTCACGGCAACAACAAGAGTATATGATGATCAATTCTGATGGACATGGCTCTCTTCAACAATGAAATGTTTCAAACCAGTTCTAGTTGTTCAATGATGAACAAAGCCATCTCCACCCAGAGAGAGGCCTGTGGGATCTAAGTCTGGACCACAACATAGAATTTTCACACTCTCTATTGGTTTGTTTGCATTATATTTTCCTTCTCATGTTTTTTTCCAGGTTATTCAACAAGATAACTGTATAAATATATATATATATACACATATTCAATCTGCCAAATATTTTAACATAATTAACATGTAGTGGATTTCCTGCCATCTAGGGGAGGGGTGGGGACTAGGGGGGAAAATTTGTAACAGAAAGCTTTGCAAGGGTCAGTGTTGAAAAATTACCCATGCATATGTTTTACAAATAAAAAGCTTTAATAAAAAAAAAAAGAAGAAATGATGAGCTTAAACTGGGAGCAATATTTAGTTCCATGGCATTGAAACCAGGCAGGGCAGCAGATGCAAAGTGGATTAGATTGGGAGCAGCCTTGAATTCTAGACTTTGGGAGCATGGTCTCGTAGGTACTAGGGAATCATTGAAAGTCTGAGAGGAAATGACATATTTAGCCACCATCAAGTCATTGATTACACTTTTATTTACTTCTAATGCGGAAGCTATATCAGAATTAATTATGTGTGCAGTGTTAATATCAGCTAGAAGAAAGGATAAAGATATAATTGCAGCAACTTCACCCTTACCTATTAAAAATAACTTTTAATGTCCCCCAAAACAGGAAGTAGAAAAAGAAAAACATTGCCCTTGATTATCACTAGGTCTCTTATAATCCCTTCAAAGATAGAAAATAATCACCAGGACAAGTAAGTTGCAAATAGCCTAGATGCCCCCTGAGTCAGCAAACACTTCAACTCCTTGCCAAGCAGAAAGAGATGGTAGTTGAGGACAAATTTGTTTAGAACGCACTCCTTTGTTAAACACTATAAAAGTAAAAACAAGTCTTAACCAAAAAAAAAAAAAAAAAACTTGACACGAGACTCAGTGGAACCACATCATCTAGAAGGCATTCGTAGATGGAACTGGCTGGCAGACTACAAATGGGAAGAAAATAGAGCAAAGTTGTTGGTATTTCCATTATAATCTATTTTCATCATCAGGGACTGGGACCATTAACACCTCAGCCTCTCTGGGCCACGAGTTAAGTAGAATAACGTATTTCAGATGAAGTGGGAGCAAATAGATGGAGACAGAAGCTACCCATCGATAGGGATTTGGCTAAACCACTTGTGGTACATGAATGGGCTGGGATGTCACCATAAAAAATGAAGATTTTTTTTAATAAAGAAAAAGAAAAAAATAACAAAGATGTTGAGTTCAGAAAAGCATGGAAAGACTTATACGAACTGATGCAGAGCAAAGTAAGCAGAAGCGGAAGATGATACACAAAAACCAGTGGGAATGGGGGCAGCTAGGTGGCGCAGTGGATAGAGCACCAGCCCTGAAGTCAGGAGGACCTGATTTCAAATCTGGTCTCAGACACTTAACATTTCCTAGCTGTGTGACCCTGGGCAAGTCACTTAACCTCAATTGCCTCAGCCAAAAAATAAATAAATAAATAAATAAAATTTTAAAAATTAAAAAAAAAAACCAGTGGGAATGGAAAAAATCATCATGGTGAAATAACTGAAAATAAATGTTGCAAAATCATAAAAAACAAATGTGTCCCCAAAGAAAAAATAAAGCGCCTTTTCCTTTGGGGAAAGTGAAGGGCCATTGATGTGGAATATTGCATGTGATGTCAGATTTTCCCCCATGTGTTCGTTTTGCTGCTCTTTCCCCCTTTTTTTGTTTGACTTTTTTAAATAAAATTCTTTGTTATGGATGACTCTAGTGGAAAGGAGGATTTGGAGAAAATGTGGGCAAAGTTAAAACAAAAGATATCACTAAAAATCTATTTTTAAAAACACCACAGAGGAGGGTGGCCACATAAAATGGTGAAAAGCAGTAGAAACAAAAATAAATCTGAAAAAAACCCAGTTTGGCAAGAGATGAGACTCAGCTGAGCCACATCATATCCTGAGCATTCATGGATGGCAGGCTAACAAATAGCCAGAAAATAGAACATACTTGTTGGCTTTTCTACAACGATCTATTTTCATCAATATTAGAACCACCAGTCAACAAAAGTTGGTCAAGGGGCAAGAGTTGGTGCACTGGATAGAGCATCAGCCCTGAGGTCAGGAGAACCTGAGTTCAAATTTGACCTCAGGCATTTTATACTTCCTAGCTGTGTGACCCTAGGCAAGTCACTTAACCCCAATTGCCTCAGCCAAAAAAAAAAAAAAAAAGTTGGTCAAGAAGGATGTAGTAGGTACTTACATAAGTGTTGGGAATAGGAAAAAAGGGGAAAGGTGGTCCTTGCTCTCAAGGAGCTTCCAGTCTAATGAGGGAAATACAAATACAAACAATCGTGTATCCAATAAATTGGAGATGATCAACAGAGGGAAGGTACCAATGTTAAGGGAGATAGGGGAAAGCTCTTCTGTGGAGGATCTATGGAAGAACAAAACAAGAACCACTCATGATTAAAAAGGATTGGAGAGAGTGATCCCTGCTTCATTAAATGCATTGGAGGGAGCAGCCATGGCCACAGCCACAAGACCTTAGATCCACTGAGGTTTTGAATTACATGAGAAGAGCATGTTCTTCTGGCATGAAAGATGGATCAAAGAGGAAGCTGAAAAGATAAAGATGATCAAATTCAATGTTGTCATGTTTTGGAGAAGGAAACAGGCTCAGAGGAATTATAGGCTTATTAAGATCATAAAGCAGAAATCAGTATCCAAATCTGGGGCACTTTCCACTGTACCACACTGCTCCATAAACTAAAGATCAGTTAAAAGATTATTGCAAGGGGGCAGCTAGGTGGCAAGGTGGATAGAGTACCAGCCCTGAAGTCAGGAGGACCTGAGTTCAAATCTCGTCTCAGACACTTAACACTTCCTAGCTGTATGACTCTGGGCAAGTCACTTAACCTCAATTGCCTCAGCAAAAAATTAAAAATTAAAAAAATAAATAAATCCTAGAACTGCTGGGGGGGGAGGAAGCAATAGAACATGACAGTTTTGATGAAGGAGATGAAGAAGGATTTTGTCCCTATACTTCATATCTCACCAAGTCCTATTATTCTTTCCAACATGAGGGACAGAGTCAGGACGGTGGAATGACTGTCATCCTTTTTGCCCACCTCTACAATAATCTAGAAAATGTAGCAGATTGAATTTTTATCCGCAAAACCAAGAAAAAGTCACCTTGAGTCATTTTTCCAGCCCAGAGAAGCTCAAGAAGACAGACAAAGAAATAACAGCAGTAGTAGGAAGCATTCTAGCACCAAGGGATGGTAGGAGAAACAGGGAAGAAAGCACTGAGGTAGAAAGAGACCCCAGGGGAGCCCTAGAGGACCAAATATCATCTGGCAGAGGACACTATTTCCCATTCCTGGTTACAGTTCCAGGATGGAGAGGAGTGGTTGGAAGTGTGAGGGGGTAGAGTCCCAAGCTGTATACAAAGCAAGAAGCTAGTTCCAAAAATTTAGCTGTGTAGCTCCGAGCCCAAGAGCAGAAGGGAGACTCAGTTCTGACATAAGTCCAAGAACATAAATTAGCTCATTGATCCTTATAACACTCTTGCCACATTATCCCCATTTTTCAATTAAGGTAACTAAGGTAAACCGAGATTAAGGGATTCACCTAGGGTCATATAGCTGGTAAATGTGTGAAGCTGGACTTGAACACAGATTCTTCCAAGTCCAGCTCCAGTTCTCTATCCACTGAGCTACCTATCTGACAATTAATTGTAAATTAAATAACAGAATCCTAAAAAATGGATAAGTCAAAGAAAGAATCATAGAAACAACAAATAATTTCATCAAAGAGAATGACAACAATGAGGCATTGGGCAAAAATGGGCCCCAAGGCCGGACTTGGGGAACATTTATATTTCTAAATGGAGAGAGACAGAGACAGAGACACACAGAGATTAGAGACAGAGACAAAGAGGCAGAGAGACACACACAGAGACACACACAGAGACACAGAGAAACAAAGAGATAGAGAGACAGAAAGAGAGATAGAGACAAAGACACACAGAGACAGAGACAAAGAGAGACAGAGATAGAGACACAGAAACAGAGAGCCAGAGACACATACAGAGACACACAAGAGACACAGAGACAAAGATAAAAAGATAGAGACAGAGACACAGAGAGAGAGAGACAAAGTAAGATAGAGACAGTAAGACAGATACAAAGATAGACAGAGACAGAAAGAAGGAGGAGGAGGAGGAGAAAGAAAAAATAAAGGAGAGAGAGGAGGGGACAGAGAGAAGGAAGGAAAGAAGGAAGAAAGGAATGTAGGAAAGAAGGAAGGAAAAAAGGAAATAGAGAAAAGAAGGAAAGAGAAAGAAAGCGAAAGGGAAAGAAGAGGATTATTGAGGCATTTTCCATACAGATAAGAGAACAGAGAAAATCCTAGAGAAGGAAGTTGTGGCCCAGATGGGGTGGTGGCAGGACTAGAACCCAGCCGTTGTGGCTCTCAGTGTCCGGTTCTTCCGGCCATTCCAGACCAGCTTTGGGCTCTGGCTCTCCTTTAGATTCCAAGAGACCCTGGAGCGGCCTAGAGGGTGGCCGGAGCCTGCAGGAGGAGGGTGCCCACGGGGAGCCCTCCTGGATCTCACTGCCCTCTTGACGGCTGGCGCTCCTGAGGAGCCCCGAGCATCCCAGGGAGCTGCTTCCCCAGCACTCCTCTGGACATCCTGCCTCGGGGCCTGGCTCTGAGCTCTGGAGCTTACAGAAGAGACACCAGAACTTGTGGAAGAGTAAGGAGGAGTTCCTGTGAGGCTGATGGAGAAGGCCCAGGGTCACGGCTTGGGGGGCAGAACGGCTTGGAGAGTCTGACTCATCCCGTAAGCCCTAGGATCTCTGCTGGGTCTGTCCCAGCACTGGGTAAATCCCTTGCCTTCCCCGGACGTCAGCCTCCTTCCACATCTGTAAAATGAGTGAATCCGAGTCCATTCAACGAGCCTTTATTTCTTGAGCAGCTTTCCTGCTGCCATCATTGTGGCCGGAGCTGGGGATCCGAAGGCAAAAAGGAAACCCGCTGCCCTCAAGAAGTTTCCATTCTAATGGGGATTCATCAGGGACACGTACCGTTAATCAGTCCTCACGTAGTTATCAAGGATGTGTGCAAGGGGCCGGAGATACAGAGGCCCAAGTGAAACCAGCCCCTGCCCTGGAGAAGCTTCCCTCCCACCATCAATCCACAAAGCTTTATTAGGTACTATTTGCCAGACACTGCTCGGAGCTGGGGATCCAAGGATATCAAAGAATCAGCTTCCGCGCCCTTCCTTTTGGACACAAGGATACGGAAATACAAACTATCTTTTGTTTTAACCACAGCCCAATGGTTCCCTTGGGCTTATAGAACTTCCCGTCGGAGACTTACTGCAGATGGCAATTCTGTAACGAAGAGTTTCTTGGGCTCTCCTGGAGTCACACAGCCAGTATGAGTTAGAACAGAATTTTCATACAGGTTTTTTCGACTCCAAGGTTAGCGCCAATGCCTCAGTTTCCCTATATGTAAAATGAAGTATCCTATCAGGACCCTTACAGTTATAATCGTTTGGATCAAAGGTCCTCAGAGTTCATCTATGACCCCCCCCCCATACACTCATGTCTTAGAGAAGGGATAAAGAAGTCCCAGAAAAAGGAACTCACTTGTTCTCTATGAGTGGAGTCTTGGGAGTAGCATTCCCAGTTGAGTGTTTTTCCCACTCCAGGGGGTCACTAGGTCTAGGGGGAACTTCAGGGGTCATGCAGCCCACCCCATTCAATTTACAGATGGGAAAACTGAGGCCCCAAAGAATCCAGGAAGTGACTTGCTCACAAGTGACAAGGTTACAAGGTAGAAAGCAAAAGCTTCCTGGATTTGAACCCAGAGCCTTCACATGAGCAGAAGTCAGGCTCCAGGGCTGGAAGTATAGCTGTCCCCAGATCATCGATGCAACAGAGTTAGCTTCAGGTCTGGGGCCTCTTTTGATCCCATGAAATGGCCCTCTTAAGAAGGAGTGGAGAGACGGGCTAGGGGCCAAAAACAACAGTCCCGCTCTGAAAGATGACCGATTTCCCACTAAAAGCTTGTCAGCAAAGCTCTAATTCTCCTTCCATAAACATGTCCCTGTTATCTAAACAAAGCAGAAGGGATGGGGGAGAGGTTCTTAAGTGGGCTCCAGAGCTGGCCAGCTCTGGCACCCATCCTAGACAGGCAGTTGAAGACAAGGAGGGAAAAGGAGAGGAAATGGGAGTAAGGGAGAAGGGAGAGGATTATAGGAGCTGGCAGGGACCTGAGAGGGCATCTGATCCAGTCCCTCAATTTGATAGGATCCCAGAGACGATGACCAACTTTAACTCCCAGAGTTAAATAGGACTTAAAATCTAGGTCTTCTGAATCTTTGATCTAGCAAGCAATAAACTTTTTTTTAAGGATTTACTAAGTGTTTTGAATGGAATTAAGCACCTACTATGTGTCTGGCTCTTTTCTAAGCACTAGGAATAGAAAAAGAGGCAAAAGTCAGTCCTTACCTTCAAGGAGCTTACAATTTATTAGTATTTTATTTTTCCAAATATATCCAAACATTCACCTTTGCAAAATTTCAAGTTCCAAATCTCTCTCTCTCTCTCTCTCTCTTCTCTCTCTCTCTGTCTCTCTCTGTGTGTGTCTCTCTCTCTTTCTTTCTCTTTCTCTGTTCCCTCTTCTCCCCTCCCCAAGACAGTAAGAAATTGAATATAGCTTAAACATGTGCAGTTCTTCTAAATATATTTCCATTTTCATCATGCTACACGAGAAAAAATCAGATCCAAAGGGGAAAAAATCAGAGAAAGGAAAAAAGAAAAAAAAAAAAACTAGCAAACAAACAACAACAAAGTAAAAATACTCCACATTCAGGCTCCATAGTTTTCAATCTGGATACAGATGATTTTCCCCATCCCAATCTATTGGAATTGCCTTGATCACCTCATTGTTGAGAAGAGCCGCGTCCGTCACAGTTGATCATCGAATAATCTTGTTGTTACTGTGTACAGTGTTCTCTTGGTTCTGCTCACTTCACTTAGCATCAGTTCATGCAAGTCTTTCCAGGGAGCTTACAATTTAATGGAGGAGGAGAAGGGGCAGCTAGGTGGTGCAGTGGATAGAGCACCAGCCCTGAAGTCAGGAGATCCTGAGTTCAAATCTGGTCTTAGACACTTAACACTTTCTAGCTGTGTGACCCTGGGCAAGTCACTTAACCCCAATTGCCTCAGCAAAAAAAACAATTTAATGGAAGAGACAACATAAAAGCAAATATATACAAAGTAAAACCTATTCAAATAAACAGGGAATGATGAACAGAAGAAAGGTGCTGGACTTAAGGAGGGTTGGTCTTTCCATAATACCAAAGGATGAGAAGGAAAAAGGAAATAATAATAACTGCATTTAGATGATGCTTTAAGATTTGCAGAGTGCTTTACAATATTATTTTGTTTTATTCTCACAACCACTCTGGGAGGTAGATGCTGTTATTCCCCCCATTTTCCATATGAGAAAACTAAGGCAAAAAGAGATTAAATGCCTTGCCAAGGGACAGTAAGTATCTATAGCTGGATTTGAAGTCAGGACTTCTTGATTCCCATGCCATTGTGCCTTTAGAAGAAGTGAGGGATGAGAAAGAAAAGAGTGTCCTTTTCATCATGGAGACAAGGTGACACCTTGAATGTTTCCCTCTTCTAGTTCTAGAGAACAGTGTCCAGGATTATCTGCCATCTAGGGGAGAAAGTGGGGAGAAGGAGGGAAAAATTTGGAACAGAAAGTTTTGCAAGGGTCAATGTTAAAAAATTATCAATGCATATGTTTTACACAAACATGTGTTTATTATATTATATTATATTATATTATATTATATTATATTATATTATGTTATGTTATGTTATGTTATATTATGTTATATTATATTATATTGTATTAACATATAAATGTTTATTAAAAGCTTTAATAAAAAATGGGGGGGAAGGGAAGTGTATGACATGGAGGAAAAACCTTGTCATTTGATATTTCTCCTTAATTAGGTTTGTTACTGGGGATTTTTGAACTATTTTCTTTTCCCCCTCAGTGCTAAAACCCAAAATGTGAAATCAAAGCTATTTTTTTTTCTTCTGCCTTAAAAAAAACAACGAATCGGGCCCAGGAGAATGAATTAGGGGAAGATTCTCAAGGTGGGAGTCGGATCACTTTTGGCCCAATAACCTCAGAGTTCAGTCGTAGGATGGCCAGGGTTCAGCAAAGCAGAAGGGAAGGGAGAGGGCCCAGACTCTGAGGGCATCTAATCCAACCCAGACCCAAAAGAGAGTTCTCTCTGTCGCATAATATTTTCCTGATGCGACCAACTAGTTTCTACTTGAAGACATCTAATTATGGGCAGCTTTTCTGCCTCCCATTCTAATTTTGGATAGTTCTCATTGTTTAAAAAGCTAGATGGTGCAGTGGGCAGAGTCCAGGCCCTGGAGACAGGAGAACCTGAGTTCCAAACTGGCCTTAGACACTTACTAGCTGTGTGATCTTGGGCAGGAACATCCCTGATTGCCAGAGAGAGACAGAGACATAGAGATAGAGACAGAGAGACAGAGACAGAGAGGAGAAAGAGACAGAGACAGAGACCCAGAGACAGAGAGGAGAAAGAGGGACAGAGACAGAGACACAGAGACAGAGAGGAGAGAGACAGAGACAGAGAAAGACAAAGGCACAGAGACAAAGAGGAGAGACAGAGAAGAGACAGAGACATAGACAGAGACATAGAGACAAA
>JAJPUD010003135.1:227805-243060 GCA_023553655.1 Myrmecobius fasciatus | reverse complement strand
ACGAGAGACAGAGAAGAGACAGAGACATAGACAGAGACATAGAGACAGAGATAGAAAGACAGAGATAGAGACAGAGACAAAGACAGAGACAGAGACACAGAGATAGAGAGGAGAGAGAGACAGACACAGACATAGAAAGACAGACAGACAGGAGACAGACAGACAGACAAGACAGACAGAGAGATAAGGGGACATGTCCAAGGTCACATAGTCAATAAGCAAGGATTTGACCTCAGGGGTTAATCCCACTTGCAGTGGCCAGATTCATGGGGCTGGTCCAGCGGGTTTGGGGGTTAGGAGGAGCTGAGAGAAATGGGGGGGAAGTAGGAGGCCGGAGCTGGGGCCCAGAGTCCCTGAATGCTAAGCTGAGCCCTGGCGGGAGCGGGCACGAAGTGGCGTGGTCACTCAGAGACAGGGCTGTTCCATAACCCAGCTGAGGAGCGACTCCTGCAGCTCCCCAGGCTCCCCCAAAGTCACCACAACCTTCTGGAGAAAATCGCCCTGTAAAGCAGCTTGGAGCCTGCCGCCACGCTCAGCGCTCCCCAAGGGGACCCGAGGGAGTCACCCCTCACTGCCCCCCTTCCGCACATTCGCCCCCACTCTGGGGACGGCAGGATTCGGGCACAGTACCGAGATCTAGCGCCCCCCAGCGTCTGGTTGCTTCACCCCTTCCAGAGCGATGACCCCCAGCACAAAAGCACTTTCAGAGAAGCGCCCCCGGGTCCTCTGGTAGTTCCCGTGGGTGAAGGCCTTAGAACGGAGCGCTGGGGACCCTGGGGGGTCACCGGATCTCTTTGCGCAACTGCGGAGGCAGGTTTAGAGGAGGAGCTTCCGATTGCCCCCCCCTTTGGGTCGGTGGCCAAGCTGGGGGTCTGGGACCGCCGAGTTTGCGCCCCTGCCCCTCCCCAAGCAGCCCGATTCCACCCCGCCCCCCTTTTCCCTGGGCGAGCCGCAGCTGCAGGGGGTGAGTCAGGCTGACCTAGAAAGCAGGAGGCTTCAAGGAAGCAAATCGGGAAGATTCCCCCCTGGCAAGGGGGGGTGCGCCCCCTGGCGGTCCGTCACATGTGGTGCACGGTCATCTCGGAGCTAGAAGGCGCTGAGAGAAATAAGGGGAGGGAGCAGGCGCCCAGCAGCCAATGGGGTCCCAGAGTCACAGATGAATGAAAATACTGAGCAAAGGCTCCCGGAGAGGGCTTCAATCTCCCAGCGTGCAGCTCATCTGCACCCAAGGACTGGAGCTCCCTAAGGGCGACTCCACGCCCACTTCCCCTGGATCTCAGCTCCAGGTTTGTTCTCCTTCCTAAACTAAAGATTAAACTTTTCGTAATGGAACATATTCTCTGGCGTTTAAAGCAAAAGCGAGATTAAGGTGGGGGGCTCAGCTTTGTTTTGTCAGCAGTAACAATGAAGCATGCATTTCAGGCCAGGGGTTCCGACTTTGCTGCGATCTTGCTCTTTCCCCCAATATAGCTTTTTAAAGTTATAGATTTATATACCAAAAATACCTATTGTATATAATATATTCATATAATGCGGACTGTGTCAGACACTTGATCTGTATTGTCCAGCTGATCTCCAATATATTCGTTACTTCTGTTTTTGCTATTATTGATAATCTTTTTAAAAAATAATTTTATTGATCACAGTTATCTCGAGGATCCTTTCCTCTCTCCTTCTCAAAGAGTCACACTATGAAAAATAGTAATTTTTCAGGGAGGGAAAAACACCAGCAAAACTGATCGATAGGGGGCAGCTAGGTGGCGCTATAGTGGATAGAGCACCAGCCCTGGAGTCAGGAGGACCTGAGTTCAAATGTGATTTCAGATACTTAACATGTCCTAGCTGGGTGACCCTGGGAAAGTCACTTAACCCCAATTGCCTCAGCAAAAAACAAAACAAAACAAAACAAAAAACTGATCGATTTATTGAAAAAGTTTTAAAATCTGTGCAATTTTAATAGCTGTGGACTTTCCACCCCTACAAAGGGATAGATTGGAGAGTCAATTCCCATCTCTCCACATGAGTCCTTGATCTTTTTTTTTTTTAAATTAAAACTTTTTATTTGCAAAACACGTGTATGGGTAATTCTTCAACATTAAGCCTTACAAAGCTTTCTGTTACAAATTTATCCCCACCCCTCCCCTAGATGGCAGGATATCCAATGAGTCCTTGATCTTAATCCTTAGGTGTGTTACATTGTTGTGATTACTGTGTATTTTATTTTCTTGGCTCCGCTGACTCCATTCTGCATCTGTTCATATAGATCTTCTCAAGTTCCTCTTTATCTATTACCCCCATCATTTTTGCAGCACATTAATATTCCACTACATTCGTGTACCACAATTGGCTTAGACATTCCCCGATGGATGGGCATCCACCTTGTTTCTAATTCTTCACTATCCCAAAAGTGTTGCCATAAGAATTTTGATGTATATGGGAGACTTTGTCTTATCAATGGCTTCTTCAAGGCACAAGCTCAGTAATGGAGTCTCTGCTTCAAAAAAAATTAATATTTTTATCACTTTATTTGCACAGTTCCATTGCTTTCTGAAATGATTTCCAAACTTCCACCAATAATGTAGTAGTAGTGTGCCTATTATTCCACCACCCTTCCGACATTGTTACTTTTTGTCATCTTTGCTATATTTCAGGATATTTTCCAATAACCTCAGGGTTTTTTGAATTGCATTTTGCTTTTTATTCGTGGTTGGGAGCAGAAGTGTAAGGAACCGAATTAAAATGTAATTGGCAAATGTTTAGCAAAATAAATAAAAATACAGTGCAACATAGATTATTTGTGATTAATTTATGGTTTTCAAAATCAATATGCAGCCCCAGAAGATTTATTTCTGTTTAAATTTGACACGACCGGTTTTGAGGACTATTGTTTTATGATATAGCTTGAAGTCTGGAAATACTATTTTCCCTCTTCATCTCTATTCCTTTTCACCATTTCCCTTGATGTTCTAAATCTTTTGGTTTTTCCCAAATGAATTTTGTGATCATTTTATGAAGTTCTAAAGTATCTCTTTGGTAATTTGATTAGGATAGCATTAAAAGGGCAAATTAACTTTAGTGTAATAGAATCATTTTTACTATATTGGCACAGCCTATACATGAGAACTAAATATTCTTTCAGCTACTTAAATTCTTTTTTTCTTTAAGGAGAGCTTTCTTTTTAATCTATTCCAATTTTTTATTTCTCTTTCTTTTTTAAAAAATATTTCCTTTTTTTAGTTTTAAATTCTTTCCCCCACCCAATTAGAAAGCAAGAAAAACAAATCAATTACAAATATATGTAGTAAATATTCCACATTAACCATATTAAGGAACATTTTGTAATTTAATATATTCAATTATTTTGAATTCTTTGGTTGATACTGAGATGTTTTATATATTTTGTCATAATTTGAAATAGGGTTTCCATTTCTATTATTGCTTCTTGTGTTTTGCTTTTATTGTATAGAAATGCTATTGACTTTTGAGAATTTATTTTGTAGTTTTCAACTTTACTGAAGCTATTAATTGTCTCAATTATTATCTTTGCAGATTCCTCATGGTTTCCCAAGTAAACCATGATATCATCAGCAAAGAGGGATAGTTTTTATCTCCTCTTTATCTATCTTTATACCTTTAATTTCTCTCTCTTCTCCCATTGCTGGTGTTAATATTTCCAGAACTATGTCAAATAATAGCAGGGAGAATGGACATCCTTTCTTCAGTCCCATATTTATTTAAAAAAGGTTCTGGTATATCTCTATTGCATATGAAACTTGCTTTCTGTTTTAAATAGATATTTTTATGATATTAAAAAAGGGTTTTATTATTTGCTATCTAGGGAAGGGGGTCAGAGGAAGGGAGGAGGGAAATTTGGAATACAAGGTTTTGCCAGGTAAGTGTTGAAAATTATCTTTGCATATATTTTGAAAATAAAAAGCTATCATTTAAAATTAGTTGCTGACTAAATTAGAAGGTAGTTGAGAGGGCTTGGATTAAGTACTCTTTTAATTTCACATCCTTTTTTATTATTCTCATGGGAGGAAATTCAAATAAATTTCCTATGTATATACACACACACAAAGGGTTCCTTTATGTCAATACTGTGAATTTGGGGGCATCTCTATTAATACTCTTTTCCCTCTATTGTCACTTCTCTCAGTGCATATATTCCTCTTCTTTTTCCATTTAAAATTCTTTTGCAAAACTCCAAGAAAATGCATTCTAATTAACCTTGATTTAGTATACTCCATCTCTGGCCAGGACCCTGGTTCAGAAATCTATTCTGGTTCAAGTTCTATTCTGAGACACCTTTTTCTTATCTGTCTGTTTGCTTCCCCCAACTGCCTTGTTTTTTGGTTTTGATGGGCCGTAGTGATGGAAATACCACCTGTGTCCTTACAGCTTCACTTTCATGCTCAAGAATCAGGAAATAACATTCAGCTTCAAACTCACAGAAAGTCAGAGCTAATGAGTCATTGAACAAAGATATTAGAATTGGAAGGATCCCTATAAATTGCCTAATCTGGGCTTCCTATTTTATAGTTGGAGAAACTGAGCCTTGGAAAAGGTGAAGGATTCACCCAGTGGACATGCCCTTAAGTGGCTTATATTCATGCCTCCTGACTTTTAAGACCTTTGCTTTTTCTACTAGGATGTACTCAAGTTATTCTTTGAAGTCTGGATGAAATTTAATAATAATCATTAATAAATAAATAAATCACACAGAGAGAAAGAGAGAGAGAGAGAGAGAGAGAGAGAGAGAGAGAGAGAGAGAGAGAGAGAGAGAGCAGTAGAAGATATAAAAAACTTTATAAGATTGAATTTGATTTGATCTTCACAAGAACCCTGGGAAGAATGTGCCATTATCTCCATTTTACAGATGAAGAAATGGAGGCAGAGAGAAGTTAAAGTGTTTTGATCAGGTAGCTGAGGCAGCATTGAGTTTTAGCCTAATTTTACCAAGAACTAGGCTTCTGCTTAACTTCCTGGTCATCTCTTCACCAGGAAGCCTGCACTCCGGTCATCATTCTCATCTTCCATTATGGCAACTATAGATTCCACCTCTCTATTGCTTGGCTCTGAAATAGATGGCTTTCCATCTTATTTTCTCTCTTTCTGGTCACTATGCCCATCCTGCCAAAAATACTCCCACTGCTCCTTTTCCAGCTCCCATTTTTGTTGTCTTTCCCCATTAGATTGCATGCTCCTTGAGGGCAGGGATTGAAGTGCTTCCCTGAATTTGTATCCCAATGCTTAGCACAATGCCTGCCACATAGTAAAAATTTAATGTTCTTACTTTCTTTTTTTCTTTCTTTTTCTTCCTTCCTTCCTTCCTTCCTTCCTTCCTTCCTTCCTTCCTTTCTTTCTTTCCTTCTTTCCTTCTTTCTTTCCTTCCTTCTTTCCTTCTTTCCTTTCTTTCTTTCTTTCTTTCTTTTTTCTTTCTTTCTTTCTTTCCTTCTTTCCTTCTTTCTTTCCTTCTTTTCTTTCTTTCTTTCTTTTCTTCCTTCTTTCTTTCTTTCTTTCTTTCTTTCTTTCTTTCTTTCTTTCTTTCTTTCTTTCTTTCTTTCTTTCTTTCTTTCCATCAATCTATCCATCTATCTAAATACCTAACCTAGTAGCTATCTAGCTATCATCTAGCTAACTATATACTTGCCTGTGGGTATGTATGTATATAGCTAGCTATGGTTTCTCTTGTATCTTACATGTCTGTTTCTTCCCCAAAGAACTTCTCCACTTCCCCCCTCCCCCAAGAGACCTACCTATCTGGTTTCTCATGGGAATATAGTGTCTTTATCATGGGAGGATAATTGATGAAAGGAGAACAACCCTTTATCGTCACCACTGCACATATATAAGAAACCCCAACATAGACAGGATAAAATGTTCGGTTCCTTCTTCCTACCAACTAAAAGCCCAATGCATCATTCAAGGCTCCTTGGAGATTATCCTAGGAAGTCTAAACCACCACCAACACCCAGTGGGAAAAAAAGAGAGACTCTCAGCTCCCCATAACCCTGAGATACTCAGAGACTTGATAGAATGAAGTAAATATAGATGAAGGAAGAAGTAGGAACATTTTTACTGTCATCAATTCATTTCAACGTACAATAAGCACGTACTACGTGCAAGGTAGCAGCGCTACAGAAAAAATAAGTGAGACTACCCCTGCCCTTGAGGAGCTTACATTCTACTGAGGGGGAAATAATTCAGGAAATATATGTGGATCTATTCATCTATAGCAAGAGAGAATTGGGGAAGAGGGACACCAAAAGGGAAGGGGGAACTCCTTCATGGAGGAGTTGGTACCCAAGTTGAGCCTGAAGGCAGAGAGATGGAGATGAGGGAGGAGGATATTCCAGGTGTGAGGAAAGGCTTGTCAGAGTACACAGAGCATCACGTTGGGGGAACAGTTGGTGGTGCAGTTCAGGTGGAATATAGCATGAAAAAAGCATGGAATATTCCATGGAAAACCATGGACTATAAGTAGGAATTAGGAGCCTAGGAGTTGGTGTCAGGGATCCTTTGGGAGTCTGGGGAAGCTTATGGACCCTTCCCCTAGTCCTGAGGCCAGGATTTCTGCAACCTCCCCCTCCCAGCCCCTGGATTGAAGCTGCTACTTTGACTGAACATTGAGAAGTATCATGGCTCAGGGACAAAGAAAGAGCTAGAAGACACTGTAGAGGCCATGGAGCTCATCCCCTTCATTTTCCAGATCAGAAAAGGGAAGGCCAGAGACATTAATGACTTGACTAAGGTCACACAGGTCCCTAAATGGCAGAATACAAACTCAAGTTCTTTGACTTTCAGCCTTTCCAGAGACACATGAATCCCAGTGAATTTGGGAGGCTCCTCCTGGCTTATGAGCAAAGAATGACTGCAGGGAGTCGGAAAGAGAGAGCTCTGAGATTCAGACTAGGCTTTGTTCTTACTGTGTGTGTGTGTGTGTGTGTGTGTGTGTGTGTGTGTGTGTGTGTGTGAGTCAACTAACATTTATTACTTAAGCACCTACTATGTGGCAGACACTGTGCTATGTGGTAAGGATACAGAGAAAGGCAAAAACCAGTATTTGTTCATGGAAACAACAGGCAAAGAATTACATACAAACAAAATAAAGATAGACAGGACAAACTGCACATAACTGGGGAAAAGGCACTAAGGGAAGTTGGGAATAGCTTCTTGTAGAAGATGGGATTTTATTTTATTATTATTATTAGGCTTTTTTTGCTGAGGCAATTGGGGTTAAGTGACTTGCCCAGAGTCACACAGCTAGGGAATGTTAAGTGTCTGAGGCCAGATTTGAACTCAGGTCCTCCTGACTTCAGGGCTGGTGCTCTATCCACTACACTATCCAGCTGCCCCAGAAGATGGGATTTTAGATGGGACTTAAAGGAAGAGAGGAGGTGGGAATGAGGAGCGAGAGCATCCCAGGCACGGGGAGAGACAATGCAAATGCTCGGTCTAGAGAAGGCCCGTCTTGTTTAAAGGGCAGCAAGAGAGAGTGTGTGAGTATGGAAGTGCCCAAGCACATGTTCCAGTGTAAACCTGAGCAGCCCGATGTGGCCCGAGTCTATTCTAGCTCTGCAGCCGGGAGATGATCTGGGTTCTTGAAGATGTTGTCAGAGGAGAGAAAGCTTTGGAAGGTTCTACAAACTCTACAAATGTCTATGTCTGAGAACTGATCCAGCAAAATTCAGACCCACTCATCTTCAGGCCAGCTGCACAGTAGAGTTTTTCTCGTCCAGTAATTCCCCAAGAACAACTATTAAGCTATGGAGGGATTGCAATCAGCACCGGAGGAGGGCAACAGAAAATGCCTCCTCCCCTTCCCCATCCCATCCCATACTTGTGATCATAGTTTAAGAGGTAGAAGTAACCTTAGAGGTTATCCAATCTAATACCTCTTTTTTTTTTTTAACAGATGAGGAAACCAAGGCTCAGGCTGGAGAAGACTTGCTAAAGTTACACAAGAGGTAAGTGGCCCAGCCAGAATTCGAACTCAGGACTCCATCTTTTCCACCAGGGAGAATGAAAAGCTTCAAGCAAACTTTCCATAGAGTTGCCTCTCAGCCTCCCTGGAGGCAAGTAGTCAGAATTCCCACATTGGGCTCTCCTGGGTGCAGGTCTGGTCTCTCTCGGGGCACCCAAGGAGGTTGCAGAGAGGCAGGGTGGGTCGGTGAGGTTATGGGAGAAAGCTGTGAAGGGTCAGCTCATCCCCATCGCAGTCCTCCCCAGGGTCTGGGGTGGGCTTTAGAAGCTCAGTCTTGGCACTCACCGGGCCGCCATTGGCCATCAGTGGTCCCTCCCCCTCCGCCATCAGGGAGGAGATGCAGACCATCTCGGTGGGAGAGTAGTCCCGGACAGGGTAAGTGTGGCCCTTCTTGGAGAGGCGTATGGCCAGGACCACAGTGCAGATCAGGAAGATGGTGGCAATGAGGGCCAAGATGAGGACGGCCAGCAGGCACTGCCTCACGGGGATGTGGCCATTCATGAACAGATGGGCCGTGCTGGCCACAGCCACCGGGGCAATGCTGTTGGAGAGTACCATCTGCCCGGTGACTCCTGCAGGGTTGGGAGGATCAGAACGAGCCTTGGATGAGGAAGGTGGGGACGAGGTGGTGGGAAAATTGAGGATGGCATGATCTGTAATGGAAGAAAAGGCAGAAGCATTCAGGGATGAAGCTGGGCTGCTGCCGTTAGACTTGAGTTCTGTTGGCAAGATGGTGGGTGGCTCCCTTGTGGTAGCAGATTCGGGCACCAGCTGCCCCATGGTAGTGCTTCCAGTCTTTGGCGGATCCGTGTCCAAAGCCACGGTGACCATGGCTACCGGATCTGTGGCTGGTTTCCCCATGGTAGAGACAGTCACTGAATCTGTGCCCACGGCCCCTCCAGTAGAGTCATAAGTGTCCTGTTGCCCTGGACTGGGAGCGTAGGAAGTCGACTCCTCTGTGGTAGAGACGACTATTTCTGGAACATCTGTATCCACCCTGCTTGTCATGAGATCATGTGTGGAGAGGAGACCCGAAGTGGACTCCTTTGCCAGGAGAGAATTCATGGGACCCCTTTCTGTGGCTCCAGGAGTCATCCCCTCGGTGACCGCGGGAGTCATCCCCTCGGTGGCCCCGGGAGTCACCCCCTCAGAGGCCCCGGGAGTCATCCCCTCTGTGGCCCCGGGAGTCATCCCCTCTGTGGCCAACTTCCCCGTCCCGGCCCCATGTTTCATGAATTCACTTCTGGGCAGGTCCGTGGTTGCCCCCAGCTGCGTTGCTTCTACTGTGGCCAATGACAACATAGTCAAAGTGTCGTTTTCCATCAGCTCCGGAGTTGGCGTGTTATAAGGCTCGTAATCGTAATCATCCTCAGGGAAATCTCTCTTGACTCGGTTGGCCAAAGTTTCTCTGGCCTCCGATGCTCGATCCCAAATCCACAGGGGCTGGCCGGCCCCAATGGGCTGCCCATACCCATGAAGCTGCAGGGTCAGGAAGAAGAAGAAGGCAATGTTGGACATGACACCTGGAAGACAAGGAAGATAAGGATCAGGGACACAGAGGATCAGACTAGTGACTTCCCTGGCTCAGGGGCTCTTCAGTGATCCAAAGCGGGCAGGTGAGGGCAGGTGAGGTGATCTCTAAGGTTTAAGTTCTAAGAAAATCACAAGGGTGGCTGGCATTTGTATAGTGCTTTAAGGTTTACAAAGAACTCTCATTTCCTTCTCACCCTAGGAAACAGATGCTATTACTTTTCCCATTTTACAGATAAGAAAACTGAGACTGAGAGAGATGACTTCCCCAAAGTCATAAGTGTCTGAGGCTGGATTTGAACATCTGTCACAATAACCCTAAGCCCTAAGGACTTACACCTGTCCTAGGAACCTAAGAGGCTGAAGAGCTGGGAGGTAGAGAGAAATACTCTTAGGCTATTTGAAGGGCTATCATGTGGAAGAGGGAACAGGTTTGTTGTATTTGACCATGGAGGGCAGAACCAGGAAAAATGAGGGAAAGTTGCAGAAAGACAGATTTCAGTTTAATCAAAGAAATAACTTTTTGGAGAGACAGTGAGGAGACAAGTTTGACTGATATGGAATCTCGGGATGGGGAGGGAGAAATCACTTAAATGATATTTTTTTCTTGTTCAGTCATTTCAGTCATATCCAATCCTTCATAACCCCTTTTGGGGTTTTCTTGACAAAGATACTGGACTGATTTCTCGTTTCTTTTTTTTTTTTAACTCATTTTACAGATGGGGAAACTGAGGCAAGCAGTGTGAAGTGACTTGCCTGGAATCACACAGCTAGGAAGTGACTGAGGGCATTTTTGAACTGGGATCTTCCTGGCTCCAGGCCTGGCACTCTGTGCTCTATGGTGCCATCTAGCTAAATGATATATTTTCTTTTTTTTTGTTTGTTTGTTTTTTTGCTTAGGCAATTGGGGTTAAGTGACTTGCCCAGGGTCACACAGCTAGGAAGTGTCTGAGACCAGATTTGAACTCAGGTCCTCCTGACTTCAGGGCTGGTGCTCTAACCACTGCGCCACCTAGCTGCCCCTAAATGATATATTTTCAAAAAATTTTTGGCTCTGCCTGTAATTTTTTAAAATATACATTTCTTTATGGAATCATATCTGAGAAAAATCAGAAAAAAACCATGAGGAAAAAACAGAAGAAAAAGAAAAAAAAGTGAACATAACATGTGTCCTAAATGATATTTAATATAGATAAATGTGTAAAATCTTAACACTTGAGTTTAAAAAATCACAACTCCAAAGTGGGGGAGGCGAGACTAGATAACAGTTGGTGTGAGAAAAAAATTAAGAAGGTCCCAAGTCTTCAGTAAATGTAAGACTTACTTTAAATCTAATCTGTAGGTCTGCTAATTGGCACAGTGGATAGAGCACTGGTCCTGGAGCCAAGAAGACCTGAGTTCAAATCTACCCTCAGATGCTTACTTGTATGACTCTGGAACAGTTACTTAAGCAAGCTTGCCTCCCCAAAAAGTCTATATTACCATTTCTTCCTTCACTTTCCTAAGTCTAAACAATCAACAAAACAATAAATCAGGCCCTGATTGATTACTTATTTAACTATTTAATTCATTTTAATACATTTTTATTTAATAAATAATAAATTATTATTTTATGAATTAATTAACTCAACCAGTTTGAACTGGCTTGGGAACCCATGGCTTAGTGTTCCACAGGGTCAGTACAAGTTAATGATATCTTCGGACACAGAAGAAAACTAATACAATCTCAGGCTACATTAAATTACCCAGTATCCAGGTGTGGGGGCACTGTACTGCTGTGCTCTGTGCTGATCACATCACATCCATAAGGCTACATCCAGTTGTACTTACAACACTAACTTATTAAAGGAAGATGGCCAGGGTTGGGAGGGGCCTAAGTACTTGTCATAAGACAAGAGTTAAAGGACCTAGATCTCTGATCAATGTAGTGGGCAACCAGGACTCCAGAGACCCAAAGATGAAGCAACTTCCCCACCTCTGAGAGAGAAAAGAGAGACTCTAAGTGCAAACAAGGGTATGGCTTGCCTATTTACATTTGTGCAAAAGATTTTCTTTTTCTTTTCCAATAGAAAGAGGGGAGGGGTAGGAAAAAAGTAAAACTATCAATAATGATGGCAAAGAATAAAAATATAGGACAGAAACGAGGGTCCATAAAGCATTTAAAAGAAAATGCACTTAAATAAACAGAAAGTCCAGAGGCAAACAGACAAGCAGAACAGCATTGAAAATAATGTGGATTGGGGCAGCTAGGTGGCGCAGTGGATAGAGCACCAGCCCTGAAGTCAGGAGGACCTGAGTTCAAATATGATCTCAGACAATTAACACTTCCTAGCTGTGTGACCCTGGGCAAGTCACTTAACCTCAATTGCCTCAGCAAAAAGCAAAAAAAAAAAAAAAAAAAAAAAAAAAAAAAAAAAAAAGAAAGAAAGTAATGTGGATATATTGGATTACTTGCTGTCTGGGGGAGGGGCACGGAAAGGAGGAAGAAAACAAATTTGGAACACAAGGCTTTGCAAGGGTAAATGCTGACAATTATTTGTGTGTGTGTGTTTTGAAAATAAAAAGTTTTATAAAAAGTTAAAGAAAATACTTTAAAAAGAAAAGAAAAGAATGTGGAAATGTATACATAAGCATATACATGTGTAATTCCACATATGAATAAATTAAATTATATATCATATATACAAATATTATTCCATATTATATAACATATAATTCTATGTTATATATATATAATTCCACCTTACTTTCAAAGTGTATATACATATATACATATAAATATATTCATATATAACTATATATATCAAACAGTATATAATAGATTCATAATTTTATATACAATCTTTTTTCTATTCTATTTTGTATATGGAAATGCTCTTTTTTCTCATGTTTAATTAAAGAATGAAATAACATTAATTTTTTTTCAGAAACCTTGCATTTTTTACTGTTGTCCTTTTGTGCAGCATAAAAGACCTTTGAAAACAATCTAAAGATAGAATTCTATCTTTAAAAAAATTGACAAAAAGAATTTCTTAGATTTATGTATGAAATAAAAATGACTATATCACTGAAGCATTTTCAAATTTTTATAGATGATCATTACATGTGTGATACTTTCTGTGTTACCTCAAATTCAAACAAACTTCTACGAAAAAACCTTGTTTTCAAGTTCCCAAGCTTATGCTTTAGTTCTCATATGTTGTTACTAAAGCTCTTGTTTCTTTTTTTAAATTAAAGCTTTTTATTTTCAAAACATATACATAGATAATTTTCAACATTCACCCTTGCAAAACCTTGTGTTCTAATTTTTTTTTCCTCTCCTTCTTTCCCACCTCCTCCCATAGATGGCAAATAATCAAATACATGTAAAACTCTTATTTCAACCATCTGCTAGTCTCAAACTGTACAATTTTCAGTTAGGTGGAGAATTTTTTAAAAGTAGTTTTTATTTTTCAAAATATACACATAGATAGTTTTCAACATTCACCCTTGCAAAATCTTGTGTTCCAAAATTTTCTCTCTCCTTTCCCTCCACCTTCTCCCCTAGACAGCAAGTAATCCAATATATATCAAATAGGTGTAATTCTTCTAAACATATTTCCACATTTATCACGCTGCACAAGAAAAATCAGATCAAAAGGAGGGAAAATGAGAAAGAAAGACATAAGCAACCAAACAACAACAAAATAGGTGAAAATACTATGCTGTGCTCCACACTCAAAACCCATAGTCCACTCTCTCTAGTGTAGATGGCTCTCTTCATCACAAGTCTATTGGAATTGGTCTGAATCACCTCACTGTTGAAAAACTCCACATCCATCAGAATTGATCGTTGCATACTCTTGTTGCTGAGTACAATGTTCTCCTGATTCTCCTCATTTCACTCAGCATCAGTTCATGTAAGTCTCTCCAGGCCTCTCTGAAATCATCCAGCTGATCATTTCTCATAGAACAATGATATTCCAGAACATTCATACACCATAACTTGTTCAGCCATTCTCCAATGATGGGCATCCACTCAGTTTCCAATTTCTTGCCACTACAAAAAAGGCTGCTACAAACCTTTTTGCACATGTGGACCAGCACAACACAAATGGGTTAGTGACGGTTGCAAATCAGGAGATGGGGTTGCTGATAATTCAACAGAGCCATTTATTAAGAGAGATCATGCTGCTTATATATCTTAAAACCATATGTTTTTATAAAAACCATTGTTCTGTGACCAACCCTGGTTTCTGTTTTCTATGATCTAACTCTCTGAAGCATATTGTTAGTTTCTGGAGACTCAATCTTATGTAAAGTTCCCAATGCCCCAGTAATTGTACCAGGGCCTTATGTTTTCTCATGATTTCAAGCTTAATTGCACCTTTGATTAATCTTATGAAGAGGAGAACATCTCAGTTACCAAAGTTTCTAGCTTCCTGGGAATTCTCTACATCTTCCCTTTTTTGTTTATTGAGGTGCTCTCAAGTCTTGAAGTCTGAGATCCTGCCTGTGGACATTCTCCGTAATTCTTTTAACTATGGTCCCAAATCAGCCTACCAGAGAAGGTCCACAGATACAAATATAGATATATATATATATATAGATAGATATACATATATACATATATATAAGTAAAATTACAGCAAATGCTATGAGTATAATTTCATGCCCAATGGCACTGAATGTTCCTTGTGTTCTCTTAATCCAATCAGCAATTGTTTGGGCAGGCTGGTCAGGTCCTAGATTTTCATGTGATTCTTTATCTAACAGCAATCTTTTGAAGATCTCCAATATCCAATGTAACATTTGAATTTCCCCATAATCCATTAAGGTGGTTTCTAATTTTGTCCCATTCCCATTCTGACTCATTGTATTCCTTATTAATCACACAGCTACTAGTGAATCTGTAATCACACACCAATCTAATCTTCAATATTTCCACTTCTTGTCTTATTTCAAGGACATCCTCCCTTAATTGATTTATAGCTTTATAAAACTCCTTATTAATTTTATTCTGAATAGCAAACCCTTTAAAGATAGTTCTTTTCCCTTTTTTTATGATGTCTTTGGGATAGAGTTCCAGTAGAAACATTGCTGGATCAAAGGATTTGATAATTCTTTCAGCATAGTTCTAAAATGCTCTCCAAAGTGGTTGGATCAGTTCACAGCACTACCAACAATATGTTAATGTCCTCGTTTTCCCACATCCCCTCCAATATTTATCATTATCTTTTCCTGTCATCTTAGCCAATCTGAGAGGAACTGGGACCTCAGGGTTGTCTTAATTTGCATTTCTCTGATCAACAGTAATTTAGAGCTTTTTTTCACCATATGACTTAAAATGTTTTTAATTTCTTCATTTGAAAATTGTCTGTTTTTATCCTTTGACCATTTATCAATCGAAGAATGGCTTGTTTTCTTATAAATTTGAGTCAATTCTCTATATATTTTAGAAATGAGGCCTTTAGGGAAAGGGACCCACATGTGCAAGAATGTCTGTGGCAGCCCTTTTTGTAGTGGCTAGAAACTGGAAACTGAAGGGATGCCCATCAATTGGAGAGTGGCTGAATAAATTATGGTATATGAATGTTATGGAATATTATTGTTCTGTAAGAAACGACCAGCAGGACGATTTCAGAGAGGCCTGGAGAGACTTGCATGAACTGATGCTGAGTGAAACGAGCAGAACCAGGAGATCATCATGCCCAGCAACAACAGTATTACATGATGATCAATTCTGATGGACATGGCTC
>JAJPUD010003135.1:186646-217805 GCA_023553655.1 Myrmecobius fasciatus | reverse complement strand
AATGATATTATAAACAAATTAGAACAATGTAGGATGGTTTACCTCTCAGACCTGTGGAGGGGGAAGGAATTTGTGACCAAAGAAGAACTAGAGGTCATCATTAATCACAAAATAGATAAGTTTGACTATATCAAGTTGAAAAGTTTTTGTACAAACAAAATGAATGCAGACAAGATTAGAAGGGTAGCAGTAAACTGGGAAAATATTTTTACATCCAAAGGTTCTGATAAAGGCCTCATTTCTAAAATATATAGAGAATTGACTCAAATATATAAGAATTCAAGCCATTCTCCAATTGACAAATGGTCAAAAGATATGAACAGACAATTTTCAAACGAAGAAATTGAAACTATTTCCGGACACATGAAAAGGTGCTCCAAGTCACTATTGATCAGAGAAATGCAAATTAAGACAACTCTGAGATACCACTACACACCTGTCAGATTGGCTAAAATGACAGGAAATGATAATGATAGCTGTTGGAGGGGATGTGGGAAAACTGGGACACTGATACATTGTTGGTGGAACTGTGAACGGATCCAACCATTCTGGAGAGCAATTTGGAGCTATGCTCAAAGAGTTATCAAACAGTGCATACCCTTTGACCCAGCAGTGTTTCTACTGGGCCTATATCCCAAAGAGATTTTTAAGGAGGGAAAGGGACCCACATGTGCAAAAATGTTTGTGGCAGCCCTTTTTGTAGTGGCAAGAAACTGGAAATTGAAAAGATGCCCATCAATTGGAGAATGGCTGAATAAATTATGGTATATGAATGTTATGGAATATTATTGTTCTGTAAGAAATGACCAACAGGAGGATTTCAGAGAGGATTGGAGAGACTTGCATGAACTGATGCTGAGTGAAATCAGCAGAACCAGGAGAACATTATACACAGCAACAAGACTATACGATGATCAATTTTGATGGACATGGTTCTCTTCAACAATGATGTGATTCAAACCAGTTGTGCTGCGATGAAGATAGTCATATACATCCAGAGAGAGGCCTGTGGGAACTGAGAGTGAACCACAACACAGCATTTTAACGCTTTCTGTGAATATTTCCATGCATTCTGTTTTCCTTCTTAGGTTGTTTTTTTTTCTTCTTCTCTTTCTAGATCTGATGTTTCTTGTGCAGTAAGATAACTGTATAGATATGTATACATGTATTGTACTTGTCATATAATTTATCCTATCTAGCATGTATTAGATTACCTGTCATCTAGGGGTGGGGGGCGGGGGGAGGGAAAGGAAAAGCTTGGGAAAAAAAAGTTTTTTTGCAAAGGTCAATGTTGAAAGGTCACTCATATGTTTTGCAAATAAAAAGCTTTATTAAAAAAAAAAAAAAGAAATGAGGCCTTTATCAGAACCTTTGGATGTAAAATTTTTTCCCATTTTCTGCTTCCCTTCTAATCTTGTCTGTACTGGTTTTGTTTGTACAAAATTTTTTAAATTTAATACAATCAAAATTATCCATGTTGTATTTCACAAGTTCTCTAGTTCTTCTTTGGCCATAGATTCTTTCCTTCTCCACAGAGCTGAGAGATAAATTATCTCTTGTTCTCCTAACCTGCTTATAGTATCATTCTTTATGTCTAAATCATGAACCCATTTTGACCTTATCTTGGTATAGGATAAAGTAATTTTTTGGCAATTTGATTGGTATGGCACTAAATAAGTAGATTAATTTAGATACTTTTGTCATTTTTATTATATTTGCTCCACCTACCCATGAACACTTTATATTTTTCAATTGATTAGATCTGACTTTATTTGTGTGGAAAGTTTTTTATAGTTGTGTTCATATAGCTCCTTACTTTGTCTTGACAGGTAGACTCCCAAATCTTTTATCTTATCTACAGTTATTTTAAATGGAATTTCTCTTTCTATCTCTTGCTGCTGGATTTTGCTGGTAACATAGAGAAATGCCTATGATTTATGTGTTTATTTTAAATCCTGAAACTTTGCTAAAGTTATTAATTGTTTCTAGTAGTTTTTTAGTCGATTCTCTAGGACTCTCTAAGTACTAATATTAATTTTTTAAAAATTAATGGAACTAAGATATTTTACCTGGAGAAATTACGGGCAGTCAATAAAAACTTATTAAACACTAATTACATGCCAATAATTATAGCATGTATACATATATGCATATAAAATATTATAATATGTATAACTATATGTGTATTATATATACATTATCTATCTATATATGTCTACATATGTATATGTGTATAAATATATGTATTATGTAAATAAATGCATATATATATACATTAACGTATGCCAGGTACCAAAATAAGCTCACCTCTAGGGATATAAAGAAAGGTAAAAACAAGAAGACAACATGTCTAAATAATTAAATATGGGGCAGCTAGTTGGTGTAGTGGATAGAGCCCCAGCCCTGAAGTCAGAAGAACCTGAGTTCAAATCTGGTCTCAGCCACTTAACTCTTCCTAGCTGTGTGACCCTGGGCAAGTCACTTAACCCCAATTGCCTTAGTAAAAAATAAATAAACAAATAAATAAATAAATAAATATGTGCAGGTTATGTACAGGTGGTGTAGTAGATTACGTGCCAGATCTGAAGTAAGCAATTTACATTTCTCTAATCTTCCTGAGTTCAAATCTGCCCTCAGATATTTACTGGCTGTGTGGACCTGGACAAGTCACTTTATCCTGTTTGCTTCAATTTCCTCATCTGTAAAATGACCTAGAGAAGGAGTGGCAAACCTGCTCCAGTATCTTTGTCAAGAAAACCCCAAACTGAATCATAAAGAGTTTGACACAACTGAAAAATGACTGAACAACATGCAAATCATGCGGTTGTTATAAGAAAATTACTTTGCAAATCTTCAAAGTGCCTTCTCAGTCCTAACATATTGTGATTCATAAAGCACACTTTTGTCCATGCCTGGATGCATTCCATCTTTCTCTTTGACTGACAGTATCCCAAACTTCCTTTAAGGCTCCACTCATGTGAATTAGGATCACAAATCTAGAGGGAAGGGGCTTCAGAAGTCATTGAGGGATAGGGCCACCAGTTCCCCTCATTTTACATTTGAGGAGCCTGGGGTTTAGGGAGATAAAGCAGTGTGTCTGGATCCACAGAAATGATAAGTAGAAGCATCTAAATTTGAATCCAGATCTTTGGACTCCAAAGCCAGCCTTGATTCCATTACAGTGTTATTATTATTACTACCGGGGAGGGAAGACAAGGTTCTAGAAGGCCCTATGAAAGGAATTCTCAGAAAACATGAACTGGTCTCTTCCTGTTTGCTTCTCACTAGTTCCAGTCTGACTGGAACACTCAAGGCCCTGGGTTTGTTCTGCCAACTGCTAATTGTGTGATCTTGAGAAACTCTCTCTCTCTCTATGGGCCTGTTTTCTTCTCTATAAAAAGAGGATAGGCTAGATGGCATCTGGAGTCCCTTCCAACCCCAGCTCTATGATCCTATAAGTCTTTCCAATCTTGGGTACAAGCTGGTACTAGCCATGTTGGCTCCCTAAATCTGCTCTCCCTGGCCCTGCAGAAGAATTAGTCTGGGAGGACTTCCCCCTAACAAAATGTCTCCATGGCAGCAAAGGCACAGAGGGACTGTTTCAGAGAAAGAATGAGTTGACCAGAAATCAGGCCTAGGGTGGAGCCAGGGGCCAGTTACAGGAAGATTGAGTTCAAAACCAAAACCACTTCCTGGAAACTGAAGGATGTCATAAAGCACTAGAACACTCAGTTTCTATGGAGGTGTAATGCCATCTTCACTGTAGTTGAGCATCCTAGTCAAGGGAAGAGGCTTCCATGAGATTACCTTTCTGACCTGAAGAGAGGTGGATGGACAGGCCAAAGCCTGGGGGGAAGACTTGAGGCTTGGAAATGGGATGGATTCTCCATCTCCACTTCCCTTCTCTCCCCCATCCCCACATATATATATACTCAGGGACATTCATCCTGATATATGGGGACAATCTGGCAGGGAGCAACTTAATGAGATGGACAGAAAGCTCTGTTTTGAGAGGGAGCTATTAAGATCATAATAATCATTGATGGTCAGAGATAGCAGCAGCTCTGAAACATAGTATGTCTGAGTCATTTTCCATACAACCAACTCACTGTCTTCTTATATCTCTCCTCCCCCTTGTGGCTAACCTTCTTGAGAAGGTTATATGCCTTCAATTCTTTTCTTTTTACTTTTTTATTAACTCATCATTCAACAGAAACTGCCACCTCCAAAATTACCAGTGATATCTTAATTGCCAAATGAAAATTGCCTTTTCTTAATCTTCCTTCTTCCTTAATCCTGTAGACTTTTCTACAGTCTTTGATGCTGTCATTTTTCCTCTTTTAGGTTTCCTGGCTATTACTGAATCTTGGATTTTCTCCTACCTATCAGACCACTCTTTTTCAATCTTCTTTGAAGGATCTTCACCCAGGAAATGCCCACTAACTCTAAGCTGGATACTCTCCTCTTCTCTCTCTGCATTATTTCACTTGATGAATTCAATTATCATATCTATTCCCATGTTTCTCAGATTTATGTATCCAACCCTAACCTCTTTCCTCACCTCCAACATCATATTCAGCAGCTTATTGGACATCCCAAACTGGACATCCCATAGGCATCTTAAACTCAACATGTTCAAAACTGAACTCATTATCTTTCCACCCAAATGTTCCTTTCTTCTCGACTTCCTTATTATTTTCCAGGACAATGTCATACTCCTAGTCTCCCAGTCTCTCAGGCTCAAATCTATGTTATCATCATTAATGCTTTGTATCTCTCACCTGCCATAACCAAGCTGTTCCCAAGGCCTGTGGATTTCCCCTCTGCAGCATCTCTCATCCTTTTCACCCTTACCAAATCTCTGGTTAATTTCACCGCTCCCCCATCTCTTCTCCATCCATTTCACCTTTGCAACATTTCTGATCAATTCATCTCTTGTCCATTTCACCTTTGCAACATTTCTGATATATTCACCTCTTGTCCATTTCACCTTTGTGACATCTCTCATCAGTTTCACTTTGACAGCATCTTGATTTCCAGCATCTCTCAAATATACTCCTCTCTCTCCTCAGACTCTGTCTCTACCCTGGTGCAGACCTCACACTTTGCAATAGTTCCTGGGGAGTGGGGACCCTGCCTGTCTCAAGTCTATCCCCTCTCCAATCGATCCTCTGCTCTCATGTCAAATTAATTTTCATAATTTTGTACAAGTCAATCCTCTGCTTAATCACCTGCAATAACTCCCAGTCACCTTCAGAATCAAATAGAAAATTCTCTCTTTAGCATTCGAAGCTGCTCATCACCTGGCTACCTCCAACTTTCTCCTCTGCTTATGCTTACTCTCCTGAGGTATTATAAGATTCATTGACACCGGACACAATGATGGGTTCCTTTCTGCTCCTCAAACAAGACTCTCTATCTTGGAGAATTTTCTCTGATAGCCCCCCCCCCCCCAAGGCCTAGAATGTTCTCCTTCTTCTCTGCCTCCTGGCACCCCTGACTTCCTTCAAAGCTCAGCTAAAATTCCACTTTCTACAGGAAGTCTTTGCTGGTCTTTTCCATCATTCGAGTGCCTTTCCTCTGGGGATTATCACCAATTTGTCCTATCTAAGAGCTGTTTGTATATAGCTGTGTGTGTGTTATCTCCTGCATTAAACTGTGAGTTCCATTAAATTTTTACCTTTCTTTGTATCCCTAAGCACTTACCAGGCAACTAGGTGGCACAGTGGGTAGTGCCCTGGATCTGCACTTAGGAAGAATTCAAAGCTGTCCTCAGATACTTATTAGCTATATGACCTTGAGAGTCATTTAATCCTGTTTACCTCAGTTTTCTCGTATGTAAAATGATCTGGAAAAGGAAACGGCACACAACAAAAGAAAACTTCAAATGGGGTCACAAGGAATTTGGTACGACTGAAATAGCAGCAGCCTGACATATAGCAGATGCTTAACAAATATGTATTAATTGATTGATTAGGAGAGAATTCAGAATAAAGACTATCAGAAATGGGAAGGCCCTTAGAACATAGAAAGCTAGAACTTGGAGCAGAGAATGCTACAATTTCAGACACAGAAGTTTAGAGAATTCAGAGCTAGAAAGTAATTACTATATAGAATATTACAGTATTAAATATAAAATGTTACAATAGGAAACATAGATGTCACAGAACATTAGATTTGGGAGCGGCCTTAAATATCAAGTCTCATTATTAAGGAAACAGAAATTGGCACATAACTAGCTGGGTGGTTCATTGGATAGTGTACTAGATCTGGAGTCAGGAAGAACTGAATTCAAATCTGGATTCAGATATTTAGTAGCTGCATGACTCTGGGCAAGTTCCTTTACCTCTGTTTATCTCAGTTTCCTCATCTATAAAATGGGAATAATAAGAGCACCTACCTCTCATGGTTGCTATGAGAATCATAAATAATAACAGTAACTTACCTTGCAAACTTTAAAGCACTCTGTAAGAGTTAGCTTATTATTTTATAGTAGGGCTGTGCTATATTGTAATACCAGAAAAACTGAGGAGAGTAGAGATAGATTTTAATCTTTAATATGGAAAGTTTAGGCTAGCTGACTGAAATAGGAATATGCTTCCAAAGCATTTGTCCAGAGCAACCGAGGCACAGAGTTTATATAAAGTTTTTAGCAAGCAAAATACAGAAGTGAGAGTGCAATTACTCTTGCAGCTGTTGGTATCTTGACTTCAAAGAGAGGGCAGGGAGAGAGGAGTTAACTTGGTATTTCCAGTTTGGAGATTGTGGCTCAGGCCCTGTCACACAGAGGAGTGGGACCGTTCTTAGATAGATAGGGACTATAACAAGGGCATAACTGCAGGACTCAAGATTGTCCTTGACAATATTTCTGTTCCCAGCGTAGTTTTTGGACAGGGATGAAGTCAAAGCACCTGGAGACTTTTTCTTTTCTATCCTTCATTGTGTCACAATGGTATGGGAAGGGCATCAGGACCTCAAGGCTTAAGGTTTTCTTTTTAAACTCAATTTTCCCAAGCCTAATTGCACAAACAAAAAAGGGGAGGAGGGTATATGGCCGACTATCCAGGGCTCAACATGGGAAGGAGTGGGTATGACCTAACAATATCCCAAGCCTACTTTATCCTCTATTTTCAATACCCAGATCCATGAGGGGTTATGAAAGTTAGGGAGCTAGATCAGCTTGTGATTTCAGGAAGTGGAGTCCCCAGCCTCTTTCTACAAGTTCAGTGTCATGGAAAGAACGCTGAAAATAACAGGATACATCAGTGCATACCTCAGCTCTTTTACCTTATGGTTGTGTAACCACAGGCAGGTGACTTTAATCTCTCACAGCCTCGATTTCCACATCTATAAAATAGGGATAATGATCCTTTCACTCTTTACCCAAAAAGGCTGTTGGAAGGAAAATATTTTGTCAACCTTAAAAACCTGGATGAAGGTGAATCATTAGACATGTACCCATGTCTCCTAACTTATTTTCAGGACTTTTCCCATGACATTAAACTTGTAGAAAAAGGCTGGGGACTCCACTTCCTGAAATCACAAGCTGATCTAACTTCCGAACCTTCACAACCTGTCTCATAGATCTGAGTGTTGAAAGCAGAGGATAAAGTAGGCTTTGGGATATAACATGGGCCTATTGTAAAATAATAAGCTAACTCTTACAGAGTGTTTTAAGGTTTGCGAGGTAAGTTACAGATATTATTTATGATTCTCACAGCAACCTTGGGAGGTAAGTGCTCTTATTATCCCCATTTTATAGATAAGGAAACCAAGATAAACAGAGGTAAAGAAACTTGCCCAGAGTCATGCAGCTACTAAATATCTGAAGCCAGATTTGAATTTGGTTCTTTCCATGAGTGTATAAAATACAAGGACCTGGGTTAGGCAGCCACAGTCCACTATACCATAACCTGATTAATCATTCCAGGACTGGGTGCCCCTTAAGAGCCATAGTAAATCCAAGCCTATTTTCTCAGCCACAACCCTTGGATGACAGGCCCTGACTTTAGGTATTAGAGATACTGAGACAAAGACGAAACAGGCCCCATGGGAACCTGTGAACAAATCAGCCTCACCACTACCACCAGACTGTGAATTCAAGAGAAAAGTAGAGGCTTTCTAGAAGTCAAATCATCCAGGCAGCACAGCCCCTTCCGGAGTCTGTGGGTTTCAATCACCCCTGATCCAGCTGGCCTGCAGCCAAGCATGCAAGACAGAGAGAGAGAGAGAGGCTGGTGATGGAGGGCAAGCTTAGAAAAGAGAGGTTGTGTTAGGCTGCCCAGGAAGTATCTTAGGAGGCATCAAGAAGAGCAGATCTCCCCTCCTTCTCAGGAAGCCATATTCCAGGAGAAGCTCTCAAAGAGTGGGCAGGGCCTGAGTTCCAAGAAGTAGAAAGGGAATCCACCCACAGGGAGGGTACAGAGGGCCTTGCCTGCTTCACTTACTCCTATCTATCCAACCTATCTATCTCCCAAGACTTCAGAGTTCACTGAACCCAATTGGGTTGGGCCACAAGAAAATATCCCAGATGGAAGAAATCTTGGAGGTCCCCTAGAATGGGGTTCTTAATTAAGTTTTAAGGGTTCAGCTCCAATTGTTCAGTGAAGAAAGCCATATACACCCAGAGAGAGGGATGAGAAATGTGGACCACAACATAACATTTTCATGCTCTCTATTGATGTTTGCTTGCATTGGGTTTCCTGTCTCTGATTTTTCTTTCTTGTAGATACGATTTTTCTGGCACAAAAATGATAAGTGTGGAAATATGTATACATATATTCAATTTGTCAAGTATTTTATCATAATTAACATGTAGTGGATATCCTGCCATCTAGGGGAGGGGTGGGGAGTAGGGGGGGGGGAATTTGTAACAGAAAGCTTTGTAAGGGTTAATGTTGAAGAATTACCCATACATATGTTTTGCAAATAAAAAGTTTCAATAAAAAAAAAAGTTTAAGGGTTCCATGAATTTTGATGGGAAAAAATCTATTTCACAAGAATTGGTTTCCTTTGTCATTTTGTGTTTTATGCATTTAAAAACACAATTCTGAGAGGGGCTCCCTAGGCAACCATAGGATAGACAAAGGTGTCTTTTAGTCCATGGATCAGTCAAGCAACCAGTTAACCAACAAGTATTTATTCTGGTCCCGACTCTAGGTTTCACCCAGACACAAAAAGTTAAGGACACTTGGTCTGGGCCAAGCCTCTTATTTCCCCCATGGAGCAAGAGAGAGGAGATTTATAAAGGGGAGAAGGGGCTGCTAAGGTCCCCCAACTAGGAAGGAGCAGGATATAGACTACCAGATTCTATCAATCTGGGAAGCTTGGAGGAAGCTGGGAGGAGGATAGACCAATCACACATGAAGGCAGACCTGTAATTTTACTGGTACAAGTTACTCCCCTTGCCAATACAGGTCTTCTCTGCAGTTTATAATTCTAGCATTTTGCCCAAGGTTCTGAGAAATTCAGTGACTTAGAAGGATCATCCAGGAGATCATGAACTCTGCTTTTCCTGCTTTGGAGGCCAGTGCTCTCTACTCACTATAGCACACTGTTTTGTTTTGGTTTGGTTTGGTTTTTTGGTGCATAAAATAAAGCAATAGATCTTTACTATGGCAGGTTGTAAGCTCCCCACAATTGGATTTCTCTTGCCAAGCCTAGTGTTCTGCCCATTAGCTCACCTTGCCTCCTGCTCAAAGAGGTGTCTTTGTAGAGACAAGGGAATGGGGTCCAGTGCCAGGCACTCAACTCAGCGCAGGAGCAAAGAAAAGGTGACATCCTCTCTGTGGTCACAGCAAGTTCAAGGTCATCTGGTCCCAAGGAACCCAGTCCACCCTGCTGAGGTTGGCTGAACCTTGGGGATGCCCACCTGCAGCATAGAGAGACTCATGGTGGCGGCCTCCCTTCCCCTCCACACACACAGCCCAGCTTACCGTCCTCAGCAGACTGTGGAGGGAGAGACCGACCGGTGGGCTGTCTCTGTACCTCAGACCAGGAAAGGCTGCACACAGACCACCTCACTGCTGTGGTGACATCCCTGTCCCCAAGGAGACAGAGAGAACCCTGGGGGTCCAAGGAGGGGCGGGTGGCACGAACTGCCTGTGTCTCTGCTCTCTAGCACTGTGCAAAAGGAGGAAGCAAGACTGTGGTTAAGGCCATGTGATGGCCCCCTCCCACCCCTCCTTGTTTATCAGACCCTTTGTGGCACAGCTGAGCCAGGCTTGGAAGGGAAGCGAGAAGAGGGGAGCAGGGGTGGGGCAGTGGGTTTGGAAACACCTTGCGTGGCTCAGCAGCCACACTTCCATTTAAGACATTGGGGACCTCGAGACCCAATTTAGAACCACCAGGGACCTTTGTTGGGTGGAGGGAGGGGTGATACTTGTCTGGTACCGGCCTTCTGAAGACCCCAGTGATGGAGTAGAAAGAAACCCATTTGACCAGAGGGCTGCACCCCAGTGCTACTGAGCAGTGAAAATAGTTCCCCCTATCTCAATAGAAAGGAGGAATCAGATGAGAATTAGGGTCAGGTTCTCTATTTTAGCTTATCAGAATGAAAATCTGACTCAGAATCTTTTTAGAAGTTGTGCAAGACCAAGAAAAGATGGAGAATTTTTTTTAAAAATCATTTTATATTCACTCATACATTAAAATAAAAATTCTTAAAGTACCTACTATATTAATAATATTCAAGACCTAGTGATTAAGTATGGTTGTTATTTTTTTGTAAATAGTATTTTATTTTTTCCAATTACAGGTAAAAGATGGTTTTCAACATTCATTTTTGTAAGATTTTGAATTCCCCTCCTTTCTTCTCTCCCTCCCCAAAATGGCAAGCAATCTGACATAGATTATACATATGCAATCATGAAAACATATTTCCACATTAGTCGTATTGTGAAAGAAGAAACAGAACAAAAGAAGAAAGCCACAAAAAAAAACAAAACAAAAAAACAAGAATAAAAAAGTGTATTCAGACTCCATAGTTCTTTTTCTGGATGTGGATAGCATTTTCCATCATGAGTTCCTTGGAACTGTCTTGGATCATTGCATTACTGAGAAGTTAAGTCTCTCACAGTTGATCATCCCACAATGTTGCTGTTACTGTGTACGATGTTCTCTTGGTTCTGCTTACTTCACTTTGCATCAGTTCATGTCAGTTCCAGGTTCTTCTGAAATCTTCCTGCTCATCATTTCTTTTTTTTTTTTTTAAATCGTTTCTTATAGAACAATAGTATTCTGTTACATTCTTATTCCACAACTTGTTCAGCCATTCCTTAATTGATGGACATTCCCTCAATTTCCAATGCTTTGCCCCCACAAAAAGAACTGCTATAAATAGTTTTGTGCATGTAGGTTCTTTCCCCTTAAAAAAAAATCTCTTTAGGATATAGATCTCATATTGCTGAATCCAAGGGGATGCATGGTTTTAGAGTTCTTTGGGCATAGTTCCAAATTGCTCTACAGAACAGCTGAATAAGTTATAATTGTTACTTTTTGTTGAGAGAAATTTTATAGAGTATCTATCAGAGCTGGAAAATGGAATATCAAAGCTGGAAGGAACCTCAGAATACAGAGTGTCAGAGCTAGGAAGGATCTTGAAACAGGAAATATCAGAGCTGCGATCAGGCCTTAACTCATAGAATGTTTGAGCTGAAAAAAATCTTAAAATTATTCAATGTTCTTGATGGAGGCAATCTTAAATTATAGAATTCCATTAAATTCTGCAAGCATTCTTTGCTTTGTGCTAGATTCTATGCTAGATGCTACAGATACAAAAACAACCAAACAAATAAAACCATGACCCATATTACTCAGTTTCTCATCTCTGATGTCACAGCTGGAAAATGACTAGCAAGGTCTGAGTTATACAAGCATAGGTTATAGAAAGCTCTATAAAAGAAGAAGGGGGCCAAAACAGAAACAGCCTATTGCTATAAGGGGTACTACCCACCTACCAAAGAATGAAAGAAAGAAAAAAGGAAGAAAAAAAAACAGAGAAGTGGGATTTTTTTTTACTTGTTTTTGTATTACTATTGTAAAAAAAAAAAAAGTGGATTCAGCACTAAATACCAAACACATCCCAGATTACTGATAGCAAAACCTCTAAGCCTGGCTGTGGAAATCCCCACTGGGTCAGTATGGGTGATGGGGAAAACACAGGATAATATAAGCAATATAAACTCATGTAGTGCACTCACCGGCCTTCATCTATCTTGTCACTCTGAGTTCTCCCCAAACACAGAATGAGGCTTGCTAAATTGAGGCACATAAGCAGGGAGAATTGTTCAGGAAGAGCTTCTCTTAGCCACAGAGCCAATGGGTAAAGCTAGGATCCACTCTAGCTACGTATTTGTTCAGAGGATAGGAAAGACTTATCTCAAGGGGACAGTGTCTGTTGGGACCAAGGGTTCCAGAGCCCCAATTAGGAAGGCTTGTGCTGAAGCAAATTGGTGGGGGTAGGGGTAAAAGAGAAGAAGACAGTCTGTTCCCACTTGCTGTATCCCCTCATAAAGTCTAGCCCACAATTCTCTGGGAAGAGAAAAGACGGAGAAAGATGAAGGGGACAAGCATTTATATAGCACCTATTACATGTCAGGCAGGGGTATAGCAGGTGGTAAAATAGTTAAGAGCACTGGATCTGAAGTCAGGAAAGACTCAACTTCCTGAGTTCAAATCTGTGGCAAAAAGATTTGAGACATGGATTCTGGGAATATAATTATTTTTTCCTTATTTAATAATTTATTTTTCCCAATTACATGTAAAACCAATTTTAACATATTTTTTTTTCAAATTTTGAGTTCCAAATTCTCTTCTTCTCTCTCCTCCTCCTCTCCCCAAGAAGGTAAACAATTTGATGTAGGTTTTACACGTGTAGTCATGCAAAACACATTTCTAAGTAAGTCTTTTTGTGAAAGAAAACATAGGGAAAAGAACCCAAGAAAAATAAAGAAAAAGTATCTTTATTCTGCATTCAGGCTCTATCAGATCTCTCTTCGGAGATGGACAGCACCTTTCATCATAAGTCCTACAGAATCGTCTTGGACTGTTGTATTGTTGAGAATAGTTGTTTTCCATAGTGGAGCATCGTACAATATCACTGCTACTACATACAAAATTCTCCTGGCTCTACTCATTTCATTTTGCCTGAGTTCATGGAAGTCTTTTCAGATTTTTCTGAGAGCATCTTGCTCTTCATTTCTTTTTTTTTCCCCTGAGGCAATTGGGGTTAAGTGACTTGCCCAGGGTCACACAGCTAGGAAGTGTTAAGTGTCTGAGATCAGATTTGAACTCAGGTCCTCCTGATTTCAGGGCTGGTGCTCTACCCACTGCACCACCTAGCTGCCCCGCTCTTCATTTCTTAAAGCACAATATTATTCCATCACAATCATATCTGACAACTCGTTTATCCACTTCTCAAGTGATGGACAAACTCCCAGTTTCCAATTCTTTGCCACCACTAAAAGAAACGCTATAAATATTTTTGTACATATGCCTAGGTCCTTTTCCTTTTTGTTTTGGCATACAGGCCTAATAGTGGTATTGTTCAGTCAAAGGGTGTGCAAGTTTTTATTGACTTTTGGGCATAGTCCTAAATTGTTCTCCAGAACGGTTGAATCAGCATATGACTTCACCAATAGTACATTAGTGTTTCAATTTCCCCACATCTCCTCCAATAGTTGTCATTTTTCTTTTTTGTCATATTGGCCAATCTGACAGGGGTAAGGTAGTTGCTCAGATTTGTCTTAATCTGCATTTTTTCTCATCAATAATGATTTAGATCATTTTTATATGACTATAGTTTTGATTACTTTGCCTGAAAACTGCCTATGCATAGTCTTTAACCATTTATCAATTCAGAAATGGCTCTTATTTCTTTAAATTTGACTCCATTTGGGGCAGCTAGGTGGCACAGTAGACAGAGCACCAGCCCTGAAGTCAGGAAGACTTGAGTTCAAATCTGGACTCAGACACTTAACATTCCCTGGCTGTGTGACCCTGGGCAAGTCACTTAACCTCAATTGCCTCAGCAAAAAGCAAAAAAAAAAAAAATTGACTCCATTTTCTATATGTTTGAGAAATGAGGCATTTATCAGAAAAACCTGTTTCAACATCTTTTTCACAGTTACTATTGCTAACTGTATTTCCTTCCATCCTATTCCTCGCCCCATTTATTCTATTCTCTCTCCTTTCACCCTGTCCTTTCTCAAGTGCTTTACTGCTGACTTTTACCTCTCCCAGACTTCCCTCCCTTCTATCAACCTCCCAACCCCTTTTTCTTATCCCCTTCATTTCCTGCTTTCCTATGTGGTAAGATAGATTTCTACACCCAATTGAGTGTGCATATTATTCCCTCTTTGAGCCAATTCCAACGAGAGTAAGGTTCATTGCTCCCCTCCTCACTTCCCCCATTTACCCTTCCACTTTTGTAAAATCTCTTTTGGGCCTCTTTTTTTTTTTTGTCAGATAATGCATCCCATTCTACCTCTCCCTTTCCCTTTCTCCTAGTACATTCTTTTTTTCTCATTCCATAGTTTTATTTTTTTTTAGATAATTATACCATCACAATCAACTTAAACCTCTGCTTTCTATGTATACTTCTTTTAGGTGTCTTAATAATGAGAAAGTTTTTAGGAATTATAAATTTCATTTTCCCATATAGAAATATCATTTAACCTTATCGAATCCATTATGATTTCTCTTTCCTGTTTACCTTTTTATGTTTCTTGTGCATCTTGTATTTGAAAGTAATATTTTCTATTCAGCTCTGGTCTTTTCATCAGGAATACTTGAAAGTCCTCTATTTCACTGAATTTCCATTTTTTTTTACCTCCTGAAGGTTTATACTCAGTTTTTCTGGGTAGTTGATTCTTGGTTGTAATCCTAGCTCTTTTGCCCTCCAGAATATCATCTTCCAAGCCTTCTGCTCCTTTAATATAGAAGCTGCTAAAACTTGTATTATCCTAATTGTGGCACCATGATATTTGAATTTTTCTTTCTTTTTGACTGTTTGTAGTATTTTCTCCTTGAATTGGGAGCTCTGAAATTTGGCTATAATAATCCTGGGAGTTTTCATTTTGAGATTTCTTTCAAGAGGTGATTGGTGGATTCTTTCAATTTCTACTGTACCCTCTGGCTAAAATACTATGGTAGATTTCCTTGACAGCTTCTTTAAAAAATGATGTTGAAGCTTTTTTTTTTTTTCTTTTGATCATGGCTTTCAGGTAGTCCAATAATTCTTACGTTAGCTCTCCTGGATCTATTTTCTAGGTCAGTTGATTTTCCAATGAGATATTTCATTTTTTTGATGTTGTTTATTTCTTGATGTCTCAAAGTCATTAGCTTTCATTTGCTCAATTCTAACTTTTAAGGAATTATTTTCTTCAGTGAACTTTACCATTTTGCTAATTCTAGTTTTTAAGGAGTTCATCTGTTGATTTTTTTTTGCCTCTTTTACCATTTTGACTATTCTATTTTTTTAAGGTGTTGTCAGTATTTTTGTGCCTCCTTTTTTTGTTTTCTTTTATTTATCTATTTAATATTTTCCCCAATTACATTCAAAAAAAAAGTTGTTTTACATTTGGTTTTCAAATTTTTGAGTTCTAGGTTATCTTCCTTATCCCCATCCACAATTAAGAAACCAGTTGTGAAACATAGATCTCCCAGAATAATTAAATTAATAATAATAAATTAATACTAATAAAACTTAAAACCCTCAAGAAAAATTAAATTTAAAAAGGAGAGAAAGAGAGAATGCTTCAATCTGTATTTGGATACAATCAATTCCTTCTCTGGGTATGGATAGGATTTTTCACAATAAATCTTTCAGAGTAATCATAGATGACTGTACTACTGAGAATACCAAAGTCATTCACAGCTGGTCATATCAGAACATTGCTATTACTTAGTATACAATATATTTCACTTTGCTTGTGTTCATGGAGGATGTTTTGGGGTTTTTTCCCCTGATAACAGGAAATTTCCCATAGAAAAATAGTATTATACCATAATTTGTTAAGCCATTCCCCAATTGATAGGTATCCCTTCAATTTGCAATTTTTCTTTTGCCCTGAGAAGAGAGTTGCTATGAATATTTTTGTATATATAGCTCATTTTCCTTTTTTTTTTGGAATCTCTTTAGGTATTCATGCCAAGTAATGGTATTGTTGGGTTACAGGATATGCATGAATTTAAAGCCCTTTGGACACAGGTCCAAATCTTCTAATCATTTATCAATTAGGGCATGGCTCTTATTTTTCACAAATTTGACTCAGTTCTATGTCTGAGAAATGAGGCCTTATCAGAGAAACTTGCTTCAAAATTCTTTTTACAATTACTATTGCATACTGTGCTTTCCCCATTTTTCTCTCTCTCCTTTCATCCAGTTCCTCCTCAAAAGTGTTTTAGTACTGACCACTATTTCCCCAACATGCCCCCCTCTTTTATCACCCTCTCCCCTTCCTATATTCCATTCCCCTTATATTTTCCTGAAGGGTAAGATAAGATTTTTATTATACCCCTATTAAGTGTGTACATTATTTCCTCTTTGAGGCATTTCTGATGAAAATAAGATTCACTCTCTCACCCTATCCTCCATGCTCTTCCCCTCTACTGTAAAAAACTGGTTCTTGCCTTTTTTATGTCAGATAATTTGCATCATTCTACTTTTCCCTTTCTCTTTCTCCCAGTACATTCCTCTCTCACCCCTTAAGTTTGTCATTTTATATTATCCCTTTATATTCAATTCATACCTGTGCCTGCTGTTTATATATACTCCTATTTTGTGCCTCCTTTACTAAACTGTTGACTCTTTTTCCATGATTTTCACGAATCACTCATAATTCTCTTCCAAATTTTTCCTCTACCTCTCTTTCTTGCTTTTAAAATCTCATCTGAGCTCTTCCATGGCCTGAGACCAATTCATATATTTCTGAGGCTTTGAATGCAGGAATTTTGACTATATTGTCGTTTCTGAGTGTGTATTGAGCTTCCTTGTCGCCACAGTAACTTTCTATGGTCAGAATTTTTTTCTGTTGTTTGCTCATTTTTCAACCTGTTTCTTGACTTTTAACTCTACATTAAAATGAGGCTATGCTTCCCAAGTGGAAGGGACAGTGTTCCAAATTTCAGGCTTTTTTGTGCAGCTGTTTTCAGAGGTAATTCTGAAGACTTGTTAGTTTTTGGAGGGGTTTGAGGGAGAGCTTGGGTAAGTCCCAGCTTTTACCCCACTACTTTGGCTCCACCCCAATTCAACTCTCTCCACTGAGCTACCTAGCTCCCAACCAAGAAATTTCATTTCTACTTTGCTCATCTCTCCAACCAAGTTTTACAGCAACTGCCCTCTTAGCCTTGGTCATATTACCTACTCTCATTCCCTACTCCACCAAAAACCCTTCAGCTTATTTCCCTCATGCGTTAACGTCCCTACACTTCTATTTTTTCCATCTGTAAGGGAAGCCAACTATATAGTATCTCAGATCCCTTTGGATTCTCTAGCCTGCTTCAAAATACAACTCGGGCACCAGCTCCTAGCTTTTCCTGACCTTCCCCCTATCCCTAAGTAACAATAATGACCATGGTTCCCCCAAACCCATGCTTTTGTGCTTCCAAAGGATTCTCATAAGCTGAGGAGGTGATGTGAGTACTGTTATTCCCATTCTGCAGTTTGGGAAACTGAGGCTCACAAGGAATTAAAGATTGTACTCCAGGCCACATTGCCAGAGGTCCTTCAGAGTCTCAGTTCCATACCCCTTCTTCTGCTTCAACCACCCTGACAAAAGCTAAAAGTGCATGATTTCAGAAGTGCACTCTTATCCAGTGCAGCTTCTTATTCTAAGTCTGCTGTAACCCTGCAGAGAGAAGATGTGGGGGGTCCAAGCTCCCCCTCAGTCTTCCCCTTTCAGTCTTCCATCACTCAGACTGAAACCCATCACATCCTTAATGAAATCGAACCAGGCCGGATTTGAGGTCTGGGCTCTTCCTGAGCATCCCCAAGGTAGCAGGGACCATCCTGCTAAGGCGGAAGATGGCAGGGAGCATCAGCTGCAACTTGGGCTGGTAGAAAGAGGCTCTGGTTTCTCTTCCTGTTCTGCCATTCACTTGTTGTGTGATCTGGGCTGAGTCAGTGGCCCACCTGAGCTCTCCACGCCACCTCTGGAAATGGAGAAGTTGAGGGAGGCATAAAGAATTTACATTTTCACACAATATCTTCATTTTTCCCTGAATTAAGGATGTGGAAACACTCATTATTTGGTATTTCTAAGTTCAGAATAAAAAAAAAAAAAAAAGAAAACCTGAAGTTGCAAACCTCTTGAAAATGGGCATTATTTCATTTTTGTCTGCACATGGGCTGCCTAACATAGTACCTACCATTAGCTATAACAGAGACCCAGTCTGTAATTTCACTAGTTTAGGCAACTTCTCAGAGAGGAAATCAGTTACCTCCTCTGAAACAATAGCCTTTATTATCCTGGGGCTAAGGTTCAGGCTTGGGACAAAGTCCTGTGGTTGTCCAAGCTGGAAGAAAGATTATCAGAAGCCTCCATGGGGTGGGAGTTTGAGTGCTATCCTACCACATCCTCCCAGATGTTTCCTCCCTGTTTCCAACCTCAACTCCCAACCAAGAGATTTGATTTGTTTTGCCCCATCTCCCCAACCAAGTTTTATAGACACCCATCCACTGCCCCTTGACCACATTACCTACTCCCATCCCCTACACCACCACAAAAAAAAATGTCCAGCTTATTTCCCTAGAGAGTTAACCTCCCTAAGCCTCAGTTTCCCCATCTGTAAAAAATGATTCTACAAAGTCTTAGGTTCAACTCTAGATTTATGATCCCATGAAACAATGTGATACAGGGTTCTGGGTTCAAATGTTAACTCTGACGTTTACACCTTGTAAGACCTTGGGAAACCCATCAGTCATTTAATGTCAATTACAGGAAAGGTGCTAACCTGCATCCAGAGAAGGCTTCCTCTCCTAGGAGTTCCCTAAACCAGTGAAATCACAGGTCTGGCGATTAATGTTCCTGGGCCTCAGTTTCTTCATCTAGAAAATAAGAGCTTGTACTTAATAGCCTCTGAGGTCCCTCTCATCTCTAGAAGACTTCTAGTCTTCCAAGCCAGTCTGGAGCACACAGGAGAGAAGGATCAATCCAATCCAATTTAACGACCATCTATTAAGCATTTATTATGTGTCAGGCACCGGGATAAATTCTGGGATTACAATTATTAAAAAGAAAGACAGATCCTGCCCTCAAAGAGCTTATGATCTAAAGGGGAGAAACAAGACAGAAAAGGAAAGGGACACCAGTGGGTAGCCGGCCAGCCTGCAGCATCTTGTTCCTTGGCGCTGAAATCAGGCAGACCAGCAGATGCCTAGTGGAATGGTCTGAGGGTCCAGTTTCAGCCCTCTATAAAGGAGGGCACTAGGAGGAGTTTGGTCCTCTGCCCTCCAATCAGAGGGGAGAAGAAGCTGAGGGAGGAAGAGTTAGGCTTGAGTTAGAGATTTGGGGCTTATCCTGGGAGGGGTGTCTTGTCCTGTGGATTTGAAGCTAGCTGGGACAGCAGGTGCAAAGTGGGGGGGAACTACGTTCAGGCCATCTTCCTCAAATCCACGTGCCCACTTGAACTTTATTGACTTTTTTTTGCTGAGGCAGTTGGGGTTAAGTGACTTGCCCAGAGTCACACAGCTAGGATGTGTTAAGTGTCTTGAGGCCAAATTTGAACTCAAGTCCTCCTGACTTCAGGGCTGGTGCTTTATCCACTGTGCCACCTAGCTGCCCCTTGACTTTTCAAAATGACAAAATCTGGAGGGACCTTTGAGCTCTTCTCAGCCAACTTTTTATTATAGCAGAAAAAACCAAAGCTTGCCCAAAGTCACTCACCAAGAAATAGGGGACTACAGAACTGGAAGGAGAAATCCAGCAGGAAAGAAAGGGAGTCTGTTCTTTCAGTCTGCTGAACATGGCTTGTTATGACAGATAGCAACAGGAGACTAAGTTTCCCTTCCAAAAAAATCAAATCAAATCTGTGTTTTCATCCCTGTAGGGAACCCCAGGTGAGAGAATGCCCTCTACCCAATATAGATTGGTACTTTCTCCGCATCTGACTCTTAAAGGGTTGCCTTTTTAAGTGAGCTAGAGCCACCCATCAAGAAATGAACTTGAACCCAGACCTTTGTGACCCAGAGGCCAAGTATTTTTGCTGCATTGCCTGTCTGGCTCCCTGAGATTAGCTAAATCCCATTACTCAAAGATGCTTGTGATCACCAGAATTTGGTTTCCTAACGTGATATCTTAATTCATTCATATAAAGGGGGAAGCTTAAGGACTACAAGAAAGTGTTCAGTAGCAAAGAGATTTAAGGGAGTAGAACAGTGAGAGGAGACAGGATGATGAGTGGGCCCTGGGGGATTGTGGCAGGAAGAAGCGGAGGGAGGAAGGTCAAAGATGATCCCCTGCACCGAGCTAGCCGACATCCATCCCCGTCAGTGCCAGACACCTGGCTTGCTGTCACGTTCACGACCAAACCAGACAAAGGGCATGGGTTTCAGAGGGAAGGGCATTGTCTCACCCTAATATTTTGAGTTGGTTTCAGTCTTCATATTTATATTCCCCAGTTCATTATGCATTTCCTGGCAGCTGGGTGGTACAGTGGATAGAGTGCTGAGCAGGAAGTCAAGAAGACTTAAATCCAAAACTGCCTGTGTGACCCTCACATGTAACCTTTGTCTGTCTCATTTTCCCCAGTTTTAAGATGGGGATAATAGTATTTACCAATCAAATGAGATTTGGGGGTTGATTTTTTTCCCTTCCCCCCAATACCATTATTTTTTTTTTGCTGAGGCAATTGAGGTTAAGTGACTTGCCCAGGGTCACACAGCTAGGGCATGTTAAGTTATCTTTTTAAAATTAAATTTTAGTTTATTTAGCAATACGAATTTTCTCCTTTTCCCTTTCCTCTCCATTGAGAAGGCAAGAAAAACAAAATTCCAAATGAGATAATTTATAAAGTACTCAGCACACTGTCTGGCACATAGTAGGCACTTAATAAATGTTGGTTAATAAATGTTTATTGACCCATTGAATATAACAAGCACGGAGATACTGGGTATTGTTCTGGGAAGCTAAACTGAATCAAATTTGGATGAAAGCAGAGGAAAGGAAGCAGAGGGTATTTCCAGAGCCAGGGAGAAGGACCAGGGCATGCCCAATGCCCAGAGAGGAAGCAGCCCACAAGAGGGGCACCCAAAGTTCTCTGAACTGTTACAGGACTAGCTGTAGGAAGAAATCTGGCTCAATCTGGCTCATTTGTAAAGTGCTTTATAATTGTTATTTTCCATCATCATTGTACATGATATTGTTATTCATTTGTGTCCAACTCTTCGTGAGCTCATTTGAAGTTTTCTTGGCAAGACACTGGACTGATTTGCCATTTCCTTTTCCAGCTCATTTTACAGATGAGGAAACTGTGGCAGAGAGGGAAGTGGCTTGTGTCTTAGAAAGAGAAGTCTTAACTCTAAGCCTGACGCCACCCAACTGAGGATAATGGAAATCTGGATATATAGTCAGCCAAGGATATAGTCAGAATTTTACTGAAAACTGAACATATTAAATGAGAATTACAGATAAGGAAACTGAGGCAGATAGGGTGAAGTGACTTGCAGGATCACAGAGCTACTAAGTGTCTGAAGGGAGATTTGAAATCAGGTTTTCTTAACTCTAGTCTCAGTGCTCAATCCACTTAGCTGCCCCTGTACATAATAAAGAGTTTGTTCATCTTAGGATCAGGCCTGGACCTGTAAGTTATTAGTTTTACCAGAGCACCTTCCCAGATTATTGCCTAAAGGCCTCAAGAAACAAAATGTCTTAGCCAGGACCTCACAGCCACTATACCCTGAAGCCCAGCATTTCTAGCTTCTGAGCTTGCTCTCTCTATCCAGACATCACATTACTTTTGCAGGAGAGTATTCCCCCTTTTTTGGAAGAGGAGGGGGCTATCATATCATACTTCTATCTTGTTTCAGTTTACAATCCACTAAGACCCCCAGATCCTTTTTATTTTTATAAACTTTCTTAGACAATCAATAAACATTTATTGAGTACCTACTATGTGCCAGGCATCGTGATAGGTATTAGGGAAATGAAGCTAAAACTTTGTCTCTTTCCTCAGGCAGCTTATATTGGGACTAAATGTAAAGGACTGAATATTCTTATGTCAATGAATCTAAGAGTAAGGCTGACATTTACATATGTCTAGGGGGGGAAATGTGTTTCAAGTTCCAGATTTATTTTCTTTTAAAAACAATTAATATCCAGATTTAATTTCAAAGGAACTTTGAGAACATAGACCGTTCCTAAGTCAAAAGCTCTCTTACACTGCTTTTGAGAGCAGAAAAGTGAAGGTGTTGTGACCTTGGGGAAACAAAGATGGGTTTGAAGTCAGAAGATGTGATTCTGAATCCCAAGCTCTGTCTCTTCCCAATGGTGTTACTGTGAGCAAGCACAGAGTGCTTCTCATCTAGAGGTCATTTTATCTATTAAATAAATAAGTGAATGTCTCAACAATAATATTAACACGATATATCCTCCATCTGATTGGAGGGTAGGGTCATGGGCCTCCATTTAAGATCTTCCTCTTGCCTTCAGCTTCCTTCATTAGATTGTATGTCCTTGAGGTCAGGGACTGTCATTTTTTGGGGTTTGTTTTTTATTTTCTTGTGTCTTTTTAAAAAAACTTTTTAAGGGGCAGCTAGGTGGCGCAGTGGTTAGAGCACCAGCCCTGAAGTCAGGAGGACCTGAGTTCAAATCTGATCTCAGACACTTCCTAGTTATGTGACCCTGGGCAAGTCACTTAACCCCAATTGCCTCAGCAAAAAGCAAAAAAACAAAAAAACTTTTTAAACATCCCTGGCACATAGTAGGTACTTAATAAATATTGACTTATTGACCAAAGATGGCACATGTCCAGGGGAGGGAGGCCCTTCAGTCCATTGCACATGAGGAATAATTGAAGGAAAATTAGCTAATGAAGAAAAGATTGGGGGCCAGAATTGTCTTGAAAAGCTGCTGTTTGGCCCAGTGGGTCTAACTAGGAATGGTAATTTCAGAGAAGGAAATTGGGCCTGATGTAAGTATAATTCAGGCCTGATCAGTGAGATCCTGCATGTTTGGTACGCCCCTAAAAATACCTGCTGATAGGGTATCTGGGTGGTGCAGTGGATAGAGCACCAGCCTTGAAGTCAGGAGGACCTGAGTTCAAATTTGGTCTCAGACACTTAACACTTCCTAGCTGTGTGACCCAATTGTCTCAGCAGAACGAAGGAAGAAATAAATGAATATCAGATAGCTAGCTAGCTGCTGATGCTGAACCAAGAGACTGGGCTGCTCTCCACTTCACAGCAGGTGTCCATCATCATTTCCTGTCTGTTACCACTAGAAGCTGTTGTTTCCTCCAAAGACTGTAAGCTTCCTGATGGCAGGGATCATTTCACTCCATATTCTTCTTTGTTTCCATTAGTTCTTGGAGTATAATGGGCCCCTGAGAAATACTGCCTGGTCGACTGATTGAAGGGCTGAAAAGTATCTTGAACAGGCTGCTGAGCCAGAACTGAGCAAGGGTTCTCAACTCCCAAACTGAGGGGACTCAAGGCAGTGACATTAGATAAGCCCTAGATCCCTGAGAGAGATACAGCCAGCCAAGCCCTCTGGAAGACTCCTCAGTGCCAGTGGGCATTGGGAGAGGGATTCACTGAGCTTATATAAGAGCTACATAAGGAAAATTTGCTTTCCATCAAAAAGGAGAAGCAGGCCTTGGGAAGCAGTGGGGTCCCCTCATTGGAGGTCTTCAAAAGAAGGGTGGATGACCACATGGCAGGGATAACCAAATATAGGGAGGATAGATGGCCTTGGGGTCATTACTTTTTTTTTTTGCATTTGGGGTTGTGAGTGTCTAAGGCTGGATTTTGAACAGAGGTACTCCCGATTCTAGGGTGGATGCTCTACCCACTGCACACCTAGCTGCCCCTCTGAGGTCCTCTGCAATTCTGGGAGTCTATGATCTGAAAATGCCCAGGAAGCTGGCAATGTAATTTCCTGTCTCTGGGAAAAATCCTTCTCCTTATTCGCCATGGGAAAGGTAACCAATCCAGGAAATGAAATACCTCCACGTAACCCCCATGAAACGAATAGCTACAACTGACTTCTCTTTTTCAAATGGGAAGGGCTCTTTCTGTTCTGTTACAACATCTGTAGCATGGCTGGGAAACAGCTTCCAGAACATCATCTCATAGAAGTGACACAATCTCCTACAGTAACATGGGCTATCGGTCACATTAGTACATTTAGCTCAATCGACCAAACCAACCAGTATTTATGCAGGGAATATAGAAAAAAAATACAGTTTTTTTAAAAGTCCACAATCCCTGCCCTTGAGAAGTTTACAGTCTTTTAGGGGAAACAACAGTTTCCAGTTTCCAGTTCCTCTATCTCAAGCTGGAAAGTAGCCCAGAGGACTCGACCGTATTGTTTAACACCCTCCACATCCCAAGTCTCTGTTACACATGAGGCCCAAGGAAACCGAAAGACATTTATCAATAGTAGACTTGGATTTAGAAGGGACATCAGAGACCATGTAGTTCACTCCCTCTTATTTTATAGAGAGAGAAACTGAGACCAGGAAGAAGGAAATAAGCATTTTTTTAAGCATTTACTGTATGCTAGGCAGTGTGTGAAGCACTTAGTATTTTAGCTTATGTGATTCTTACAAGGGGAGGTCCTTTCCAATTCTGGGATTCCATGATCTGAAAATGCTATGTAGTTTCTTTTCTTTTTCCTTTTTTTTTTTTTTTTTTTGCTGAGGCAATTGGGGTTAAGTGACTTGCCCAGAGTCACACAGCTAAGAAGTGTTAAGTGTCTGAGACGAGATTTGAACTCAGGTCCTCCTGATTTCAGGGCTGGTGCTCTATCCACTGCACCACCTAGCTGCCCCGGCTATGTAGTTTCTACTACTACTACTTTAGAGTCAAGGAAACTGAAGCAGAGAGAAACTTTAAGTGATTTTCCAGGTCAAACAGAATTGGAACTTGGGGTTTCATGTTTTCAAGTTCAGTGCTATCTTGAAGCCTCTAAATTTAATGCTTCCATTATAGATGGAGGAAACTGGGGCCCAAGGTAGTTAAGTGAATCACCCAAGTGTGGTGAGCATCAATGGCAAGATTTGAATATGTCTTTTAAATTCAGAGTTAACACTACAAAACCTACAAAGAAAATAAATTCAAGGTAATTTGGGTACACTGAGGAGAATCAGTTTGTCAGTGTCTAGAATAATACCATTAGCTTTTTTGAGCTGTTATATCACACTGTTAACTCATTGAGAATATGGTTTACAAAAATGCCCTGATCTTTTTCAAATAGCATACTGATTTAGTCATAGCATACATATATATACATATGACATATATATACATATATAATATGTATACATAATACATATATGTATACATCATACTGGACAGTGAGGTGGTACGATGGATAAGAGTGCTGGGCCTGAAGTCAGGAAGATTCATCTTTCTTAGTTCAAATCTGTCTCTGACATTTCCTAGCTGGATGATCCTGGGCAAGTCACTTAACCTTATTTGCCTCAGCTTCCTCATCTGTAAAGTGGAGATAATAATAGCACCTACTTCATGAAAAATCAAATGAGATTTTTTTTAAATGTCGGGTACCAGCCTGCCACATAGGTGAACACTTGCTTCCTCAGTCCCTTCCCTGCTCCGTGTTCCCAAGCTGTTCTCCATGCAAAAGCCAATGCTCACGTTCTCATAGTGATGCTCCATGACTACAAACCATGGGACATCACCATCTCAGAAGCTTCAAAACCACGGGTATCGCAAAGAGCAATGGGAAAATGTTGGGTGGTTGTAGGCAGACCACAGATGTGAGTAATGAGACTGGGCAAAAGGGCAGGAAGGACATGAAGGTAGGTGACCACCAAGGAAAGCGGGCTGTAACAGGAGACATGGATAACAAGATGGGTCTGGTCGTTGCAAAGGTGCCACAAAATACTGAAAGAATGAGGCCAGCCTCCAGTGCAGTGGTCAGAGGGCTAGTGGATTAATGGGAGAACATGAACAATGACTACACAGCATAAAGACATGGATGGGAGGAGTTGCCAAGAGGACAAGATCACAGATCAATTTGGAAGATCACAGATTTTGAACCGGATTTTACAGTTCTGGTCCGATCCTTTTCTTCTGAATTTGTGTTTTTGGAGACAACTTATAGAATCATCTCCCTTTAGAATGTAAGCTCCTTGAGGACAGGGGCTGTCTTTCTTTTTGCTTGTATTTGTAACTCCAATACTTAAGACATAGTGCTTAATAAATTGTTGCTGTGATAATTGTGTAAATATGTTTACATATATTGGATTTAACACAGATTTCTACCATATTTAACATACATTGAACTACTTGCTATATAAGGAAGGGCATGGGGGAAAAGAGGGGAAAATTGGAACATAGGGTTTTGCAAGAGCTAATATTTGTCCACACATAAAAAAAAGACCATTCTTTGCCCTATTTCTTACCTAGTTTGAGTCACCAAACAGGAGTTGTCACAATCAAACTGAGACCTGGGAAAGACCTTAACTTAAAAAAGCCAAGATTTCCCACTGCATCCTGGGTTATGTCCAGGTGTTCTGATCTATATCTGGTCACTGGACCCAGATGGCTCTGGAGGAGAGAGTAAGGCAGGTGACCTTGCACAGCCCTCCCTCACTCAAATCCAATTCACTTGTATGTCATGGCATCACTTCCCTGATAGGATGATCCTAAGAATGAAGGTTCCACTGTATACCATGAATATAAAAAGTCACAATAAAAGTTTAGAAAAAAAAATCAACAATAGGTATGACATATTTTTTCCAATTCTCCTTCCTTTCATTCTATATCAGTTTATATAACTCTTTCATTAGTCTTTGAATTCTTATTCATACTAAGCATTCAGGTAGCCCAGTGGGTAGAGAATGCTGGGAATGGAATTTAGCACAATACCTTGCATATAGGAAGAGCTTAATAAATGTTTGTTCTCACCCCCATTACAAGTCTATAACACCTCATTACATTAATGTAGCTCAATTTCATTTAGCCATTCTCCATTCATGTACTTGTTCTGCACAGCTCTGCTAATATTTATTATTCCCATATTTTGTCATCTTTGTCAACTTGTTGGATATGAAATGAAACCTGAGTAATTTTGATGTCCATTCCTCTTATCGTTAGTAATTTGGAACTATCTTTTATACAATTGTAAATATTTCATAATACCATTCGACCACTAATTCATGGAAGAATAGGTTTACTTTCATAAACTTGGGTCGATTCCCTATGAATCTTGATCATAGGCATTTATTTCAAGTAGATTTTTGCCAGTTGATGGCTGTCCTTAGTCTTAGCTACATTGATTTTGTTGGTGCAAAGGCTTTTCAGTATCATGTAATTAAATAATCTATTTTATCTTTCGTGGTATCTTCTATCCCTTGTTTGGTTAAGAATTTTCCCTCTAGTCATGATTATGAAGACTACTTGATCTTGTTTATTATTTTTTTCCCTAGTGTGGCCTTTTATATTCAGGTCATGAATCTTATCATGGTACATGGTGTTAAATGTCAACTAAAACCTAATTTCTGCAAAACTTCTTTATAATTTTTTCCAGGTCTTTTCAAATAGAAAATTCTTATATAAGAAATTATGTTTTCAGGTATGTCAAGTATTGGGTTTTTCAACTTAATTCTTTCTGATTTTTCCTTTAAAAAAAAAAACGCTTCCATTTGTCTAGTTATCCATTCTCAACTTATATCAAGATTGTTTCATTTTAGAATCTGATTGAGTTGATGGTTGAGTGAGAACACTGGTTGAGTGATGGAATCAGTCAAAGGAATAACAATTAGACATGAACAAGTCCTAAGTCCAAGAATGAATCAATCAAAAGCATAAGCTGACCTTTTGGGATTGTTTGAAAGAATGAGACTACCTTTGGGCAGAGGTGCATTAGAGAAAAGAATTTCAGAAATAGGAGTTAAACTCTGGGAGTTCTTTGAGAAGCCAAACTTGTGTCTGTAAACGAGAGCAGAAAAGAGGATGAGACTGATGTAGAATCTATCATCGCTCAACCTTTGACCAGAAGACAACCTCTGGGTTTGAGTCAAAAGGTCTGGATTTCCCATGGGAACTGATAGCAGGCTCCCAGCTTTAAAGGGGGCTGAACAAACTAGATGCACCAAGGAAAAATAACTTCGGGAGCATTATTCCTATGAGGCGCTATTGATTCTACAGAAGCATTCAACCTCAAAGTCAAACAGAACTACACCACAGAACTTGATGGGAACTTTACTAAAGGAGAAAGGATCTCCAACTCAGTATTTTTTTTTTGTTTGCCACATATTACCATCAAATTTGAGGTCTTTTCTCCTTGCTTATAGCGTGGTGTTTATAATACAGAAATTTAATATTTTAAAGTACTTTAGAAACACTTAGTCCTCACAGTAGTCCTGACAGGTAATTGCTATTATTATCTGTCTTTTACAGATGAGGAAATCCAGGCAGACAAAAGTGTGACTTGCACAGTGTCACATAGCTACTGTCTGTGACTGGATTTGAATTCAGATGTTTAGGGTTTCCAGGTTCAACATTCTATCTATTGGAGTACCTGGCTGCCTACTTATGTAAGATTGTGTCTCAGATTTTTGGGGAGAATGTTTTTAGTTATTTTGCTTTTGTTTAGTCATTTCAGTCACGTCTACTCTTCGTGACCCTACGTCTACCCTTCTTGACCAAGATATTGGAATGATTTGAACTTCGTCTTCCTGAGTCCAGGCCTAACACTCCATCCCATACTACATTAGCAAATATCCTTTTGTTTACTAGTGAATTATCAATGGAAGCACACCCAGTGGTGCTCAAAAGTTACAATCTTAGAAAACTCCCTCCAACTCAAGGTAGCGCCCAGGACTCCTGAAGAACAGTAGTCAGTTATCCCCCTGAAGACCCCATCAGAAACTATTAGGAATTAGGAACATAGGTCCATAGGGAGCATTATACATGTATTTTGTTGTTAGTTTGAATAGATTTCCTTCACTATTTTCTCCTGGATTTTATAAGAATGCTGACCATGTTTATGGATTTACTTTGCAGTCTATTATCTTCAGCTGTTTCTTTTCTAACCTAGTTTTTCTAAGAAAATCATTGTCAGTTGCAAATAAGGTTAATTTTGTGTTCCCTTTGCTGTAGTTATGGCTGACTCAGATTTCTTTGAGCTCCTCTAGAATCACATCAAAGAACTAGGGAAAGGAAGCATTCATGCTTTATTCCTTTGATTGAGAAAGTCATTTTTGCAAATAACACTCCTACTTCTACTACTAAGGTTTTATAGAGTATTTCATGTCTTATTTTTAAATGGCCTGTGCCTTACAATTGTTTTAGCATAGAGGCTTTTTCTGTATCTTTTGATATCATAGCTTCAGGGTTTTATTTTTAATAGGACTAAATTGCCTTTGAAATGTAAAACCACCTTTAGATCCATGGTATAAATCCAATTTTACCATAATGAGTCACATTGAAGGAAATATTATTGGAGCTATAATACTAGTTTTTAGGTTCATTACTCTTTCATCTTATTTTGGTTTAGGTATAATATTGTCTCAAAGTTTTCAGGAAGGACATTTCTTTCTTTCTGAGACTAATTTGAACAATATAGGCATTATTTAGGCTTTCAGTGACTGAGAATAAACCTATGAATTCACCTGAACCAGTTCCCTTTCCCCTTTGCTTTGTAGCTTGTTCAATTTGTGTGTGACTGAGTTGAGGCATTTTGTGTTATGTGGGCCTTTTGTTTCTTATAAATCATCAGCTTTATCAGCATATATATATGTATATACACACAGAGAGGTTTGAATACTTCTCATGAGTGCATTTTCTTCATCTTAATTTCCTCCCTTTTAAAAACAAAGTTTAAGGTTTATGACTTTTTTTTTGCCTTCTAAAAAAAAACAGTTTTAAGTTTTAATCACTTCTAAAGTCTTTCTGACTTCTATCTTACTATTTCTCTTCTATTCTTTAAAATTTTTTCTCTTTTGTGATTATCTTGCATTAATTTTGGATGAACAAAGCATTAATTAGGTACTTACTCTAGTCAAAGCATTGTATTTAGGACTGGGAATATAGGAGCTCACATCAAATGGAGGAGATAATGCATAAAAAATCAGATGGAAAAGGTTCCATGGTCCTTGGGGTGCAGCAGCAAAGATGTAAATGCCTCTTCTTTAATTTCATTTCCACTGATAAAAGTTTATTAGTTTTTGCTGTTGAACCATTTGACACTGGACTGGAAGCACTGCTACTCCAGAGGTTTTCACGTCCAGGATCCTGGACTATCTAGGATCCAAGGCAAGATGGCAGCCAAGGAGATGATCATTTGGCTGGCCTAGTATACACTGCCTCCTCCAGCCTCTCTCCCCAGCTGACCATGGATAGAGTAGGTTTTCCAACACTGTTATGAGACTTTGTGACTCATATAGTCTTTTTGACTTAGCTTTTACAATTAAATTGGCTTTAATTATTCTAGCTGACCCATGATTCTCTAGTTTTTGGTTTATTAAGAATTGAAGAAAACAATTACTCTGCCATAGGGGTGATATGATGGCTAATACTGGCAACTAGCTGATTTACAAACAAGCCCATTTATCAGTTTCTTCATCTGCAAAAGGCTAGATCACTACTCAGAGTCCATGGCCCTACCATCCTGCCTGATGCCTCTGCTTCACTCCTTTCCCAGCATAACTCTCCTATGTGAATTTTAAGATACAAATCTTACTCAAAACCCTTTAATGGTTTGGAGCAATTTCCTTATTTCTGGGACCTGCTTTGGGAGGGCCTTTAGAGGGCATCCTCTAAAATCCCCCCAATAGCAATATCCTTTGGTATATAGTTTGTATCTTCATAGAAGTTAAGTGATACAGTGGATAGAGTACAGGACCTGGAGTCAGACATTTAATAAATATATGCCTCTAGGAATGTCACTTCACCTTGTTTGCCTCAGTTTCTTCATCTATAAAATGAATTAGAGAAGGAAATGGCAAACCCAAGTATCTTTTCAAAAAAAAA